>JACEGR010001899.1:0-147112 GCA_014170235.1 Listronotus bonariensis
CAACGTAGTATCTCATTATGCACCCTGTACCTAGAAATCAACAATAAAAACACCATATCGATTTATCAGTGACAATTTAGATCATTAATTTATAATGTCATTGCCAAAACTGAACAATTTTATACGGGAATTTCAAAAAGAATCCTCGCATTTCATTTTAGTTTACAGCTAATTCCAACACATGCACTCACAGTTACGCAAGACAATAAAACAAATTTTTCTACATTTAGAAATCAATTTATGACGAAAATATCAGGATTTAATCAAATGCTCAAATATTCCTCCATTAACTGCCAGACATAACCCAAACGATTATAAAACCTCATTTCTTACGTTGGCTAGTTGGTACATCGATATTCTGGCACATTCAGCGGAAATAGCATTCCTTAGCTGGACTAAATTTTCATATTTTTTATTGGTAGCTTAGTTTTAAATGTCCCTATAGAAAATCGTTTAGCGAAAGATCACGTCGATTTTCTTCACATTTGCAATTATTGATTACTGTGCCTGTAGTTTCAAATTTTTTATCGTCCGTTTCTATTGTCAATTTATTTGGCATTGGCCTATTGGGAAAATAGGCTGCAAACATGTCCGCTACTCTTCGATAACTATCTCCCTGGTAAAACCATTTATAATAGTGATTTTTTCTTTGATTTAAGTAAAAATTAGAAAATAATTTTTCATTACAAAAGAGTTTGTCAGTTACTTCAGAGTAAAAAGCGTGGGGTGCATTAATACTATTAAATGTTCATAACTTATTCTATTTGCAAATATCTATGAGGGAATAAGTTATGAACATTAAATAGTAAAATGCACCCCACGCTTTTTACTCTGAAGTAACTGACAAACTCTTTGTAATGAAAAATTATTTTCTAATTTTTAGTTCGGTTGCATATAAAAGCGTGTTTTTTAGTTTTTTAAACTATTATTTATTTTTCATTTTTAGTTCGATATATCAATTAGTTTTTAAAATAAATGCTCCAGTTTATTCACTAAAAATTTCTTCGCCATGCATTCTTGATTTAAAGCTAAAGTGGCCACATAATTTTCACCTTTTTAGAACTCCTTATTTCTATATATTTTACACCTTTTATTATAAAATTGAAAAAGTCAATTAAAAATAAGACAAATATTTTTTAAAATATTACCTTTTTAAACTAAAAGAAATTTACCATAAATGTTTTTTTCTAAATATGAGTTTACTTTAGTTTACTTACCTTAAGTGATATTTTAATGTAGTTTGCTAATCTCCATTTCCAGTCTTTGTCCTAATCTAACATTCGGTACAAGTACCTAACACTCAATAAAGGCCTTCTTTTAGAAAGTATAAATGGAAGATGGTATAAAAGTATATATGCATTAATAACTTGTTAGTTACTTTTCCAAAGCAATAAGTAATTTTTCATAGTTTTTTTCATAGTTTTTCTTTTCAATCTATATTTTGACAACTGACATATTCATTTTACTCCAAATGAGCTTCAGGCTAACGCTTTCACGCACTTTTGCGCTTTTGCGCCGACGGAGCTGCAGGAGATCGCTTGACGAACCTTTTGGTTATAGGTTATGTGATTTAGGAACTATTTTGCTTACGAATGATTATTCTGGCTGCGGAGGACCATGTTAATTATTTATTTGCTTCTTGTATTTCAATTAAAGTGTATACTTTGTTTTTAATAGCTTAGTTAACTGATTTTTTCAACTTTAATTTCACATTAAAGGAATTTTAGGTTGTTATGACTGTGAATTTTGTCAGATGTCAGTTGGTAATACAGATTTCTGTTTTATGACCGCCTGTTTTAAAAACAAGTGAAGGTTATTCGTTCGTTAAAAAAACAGATGAAGGTTATACGCTCCCGGAACGAATACGTTCAGCGAACGAATGAGTTCAATTTAGCAGAATTGAGCCCCTGGTCCCCAACCCGTCGGCAAATGTTGTCAAGTTCGATTATTCAATTGTCTAATCTGGCGCATCCGCCAGAACGTACGATTTTTCACTTTTCCGGTTTTCCTGGAAAATGCTGGAACTTAACGGGATAGTGTTTTTAAATTATTGCATTGTCATCGGTCCTTGATACGTGTGCAAAGTTTCAAAGAAATTGAATAGCTGGAAGTTGGTAAAAATTAGGCTCAAAGATTCCGTTACATAGATGGATAGATAGATGGATAGATAGTTACAACCCAAGTTAATAAAAGGACATTTAAGACCATTCCCTCCTCAATTCCAACGATATCGCACTCTTAGAAGGTCTGTATTGCCTAACAGTCTCCTCGTTGACATTCCAATCTGGTTTTTGTTCTTCACTAATCTCTCTGACCTCTGTGGTGAATGCACGTGGTCTCTCCACTCTTTGGGAGATTCAGACATGGTATTCCTGCTCGCACTCCGCTATTGTTCTATAAAGCTCTGCGTGAAATGTTTTCATTCTGGAATATTCGACAGATTTCAGCTTTGGGTATCCACCCAACTAACTCTGTATTGTTTTATTACTTCTAATTTATACGACATCTTAAAAGCGAAAACTTCAAAATAAATAAATCTCAACTGACAGTAAATAAAGTAAATAAACTTTTGTTTTCAAAGGCAACTTGATAATATTTTGTTTTTGTTAAAATTAAAGACAATGAGTTTTGCGTCAAAACTTTTAGGAAGGTTAAAGTGATTTTATCGATTGTATTGTAATAATCAAGTTTTTTTTAAATTAATACTATATCTTACAATGGTGCGGGTTGACCCAAAAAGGCGGTTACCGGCCGCTCTGCTAACAGTATTATTAAAGCTGAACACTTTTTTATCTTTTTAAAAACAATTTGTTTGGCTAAAAGGCAAGTCATTCGTCAATTTGCTTTCAAGTTCAGTGTTCTTGAAAGTAAAATTTGGGCTAATAGAACAAATCGACGCTATGCAGACTCATTATGATATAAAACATTTTAGCACAATTGGCAGTGTTTGATAACACAAATGATTGATGGCCGACCTAATATTTTCCGAGGTAAATGCCCTTTTAATATCCTTCCATGTGAAAACTTAAATATTTGGCTAATGGAAAGAAATTATCTGGTCAGAGTTGTTGTTTGTATGAGGATTGATCATAGATAACCTACAGATCCGCAGTGGCAAGAAGCATTTTTCGGATTTTTACCACCGCGCGCAGTGGGTGGACGAACATGCGCACTTAAAAGCCGTGGCAAAATACAAACACCGGCACCCCGTACCCTTCGTCCGCGATCTGACCGTGACGCTAATTAGCTACCGTACTTCGAACAGAAAACCAAGACGCGGTCAACACATTCTTTCCAATAATGCGAATAGTTTGGGTCCGGGTGCGTTTACCCTCAACTGGCTTGCGTACAAACCGGTTTTTTCGCCCATGAAATGTAACTTTTGTTTCGCGCAGGTTATAACATTAGCAATCCATCGAGATCAGTGGGATTGATCGTTTTTGGAATATGTTTAGAAAACAGTCTCGATCAATGACAGGTTTAAGTTTACGAGGAGCAATACTCTGATCCGCATTATTATTACTAGTTTTGATCTTTATGATAGTACACGAACATCAGAATGGGTCAGAAAATCGACTATTTTTATTTTGATTTGTGACACTAAAAATTGGTTTCTAAACTCTGTATTAAGTAGTTACATATGCAAAATTTTAAACCGTGATCAACGTGTGATTTCGCGTTTACTCGATGGCTATTGGTTGAAAGGCAATGCTTTAGGTTTACAATTATGTTTTAGTGCCTTTTAAAAAATATCTGTACGAAAAATGCGATTTTACGCGTTAATTACGGTTTAAAATTTTGCTAATGTAACTGGGACAGAATATAGGCACCCTTAGCAACGATAAGCTCTTAATTTTAATAGAGAGATCCACCTTATTACAGTTCGGCATATTTTTCTCAGACCCATACAAAAAAATATCTCACCATTTGTTACAGCAAAACTGTAAAAAAATTGATGGGTTTACAAAAAACAATTAAAAATACAGGGTGATTCAAAAATCGATTAAGAAACTTAAGGGGGTGATTCTACTTGACAAAATAAGGGTAGAGCTTCATATATATTTTTTTCAAAATGTCATTCGTTTTCGAGTTACAAGCCGTCAAAGTTCAATGTTTATTTTGGTTTTTTGCCATATTGCATTTATTTTTTAACCAATCCAGTTGATATATGGCCCACAAATCATGCTTTGCAGATTCTAAAATTTTAAGACAAAAGTACTTTTTCTAAATACCGCCAAAGGGCACTTTACCTAAAACTTAAAATTTATTTACATCATAACTTTTATATTTTGAAAGATATTGCAAAGCTGGGGGCGCCATTTTATAGGCAATCAAAAACTGAAAAAATAAGGTACTTTTTATTAAAGTCGATATACCTCACCGTTTAGGCACCAATAGACATCAAAGTTTTCATCAGTTTCAATCAAATTACCTACATATATACAGGGTGTCCAGGAACTCAACGGGCAAACTTTACAGGGCGATTCTACAACAAGAAATAAGAAAAAACTTTATATAAATATATGTCCTAAACGTCTTAGTTTTTGAACTACGGTGTGTTAAATATTAAAAAAAAACTTTTTTACTCCTTTAAGTTTTGTGATCGATTTTTGAGTCACCCTGTAATTTCAAGGTCAAAGATTAAGGAGTTTGGGGAATTTTTTTTTCTTGTTTTTAAATTTGATAAATTATTATTTTTTTTTATATAAAACCCTCTTTGATCTTTGCCTTTTACATGATCAGTATTACATATCTACGAAGTTGTGAACGATTATTATAATGTGAATGTACATACTTAATGTACTTCTTTTTATTTTTATAGAAAAGCTTTATAAAAGTGTCAATTTTAATTAAATTTTTTAAATAGAATCTTTGTATTTCTAAGCATATTTTTCTTTTTTTTTCCAGGTAAGTGTCCAGAATTATCTATGTCCACATTATTTTGTAAGAGTTACTCAGAAGGGTAAGGCAAACTACATAAATATTATTTAGTTTAGTGTGTAGAAGTGTTGTATTAAGTGGTTATTAAAAAAAAAACATGTTTTCATAGTCCATCAAACTATACCACTAAATAGTATATTATACCTTGTACCTACATATAATAAGATCGCGTGACTTCAACATATTTATGTAAAAAACAGTGGTTTGTGTTTCAAAAAATACATGTACCATGTCCCATACCTATAGTCGTATAGTCAATAGTTACCAATAAAGTATTTTATGCTTTATTTGTTTTCTGGGAGATTAAATTTAAACAAATTATTATTTGGCTTTTCTCCAGACTAAAATTAAAAGTGTATTTAACATTTTATGAAAATTAAAACTTTTATACATTATGAAGAAACAATTCTGCTCTTACATAATATAATAAAAGTTATTATTATACTTTAAAAAAAATAAAATAATGAAATATTTAATATTAAGTTACTTACAATACAAAGGTTTCAATCTATAAACAAAGGTTTATTAGCACTCGGTTGAAATTATTTTAATCTAATAAAATAAAATCTTAACAAGACGCCAGACGAGAACTGGGCCAATGGTTGCGTCTCAAAACTGTGGTAAATAGTTACCAAAAATGTGGTAAACAGTTTATCTAAAAACTTACTAATAAACTTGTTAGAAAACTGAAAAAAAAATTAAAAATGAAATGTCTGATGGACACTTTATAGTTTGACATTGCTTTTGAAAAATTAACTGGGAAAAGATACACCTATTAGGTGTCTTAACCAGATAAACAGAATAGTAAAAATGTTTAGCCATACAATAAAGTATTTTATGCTTTATTTGTTTTCTTGGAGATTAAATTAATTTTAAACAAAATATTATTTGGGTAATTTTCTAGAAACCTGCGGCAACTCCGATTTTAACGAAATTTGGGATACGGAGGTTTTTGGGGTGCTGATCACGAATCTGATATTTTTTGGCGGAAATGTTTCGTTCTCGAGATATTCATCATCATAGGCATAGTTCAAATTTGATTATTGAATATTTTCACTATATTGCCCCTTCTTTTTGCACACAATTCTTGATTTAAAGCTAAAGTGTCACACAATACTTGATTTTCACGTTTTAAAACCTCGTTTTATATATTGGGGAATCTTGTAAAAATAGGATTAGTTTAAAATTCAAGTCTGATGATGAATATCTTAAGAACAAAACGTTTCCGCTAAAAAATCTTTTAGATTCGTGATCAGCGTCTCAAAAACCCCCGCATACCAAATTTTGTCAAAATCAGAGTTGCCGCAGGTTTCTAGAAAATTACCATTATTTGTTTTAATTTTCATAAAATGTTAAATAAACTTTTAAATTTTATTCTGGAGAAAAGCCAAATAATATTTTGTATAAATTTTAATAGTTACCAAGTTCACCAAAGATTTCTTTTAAAATTTTTAAAGAGGCGTAAGTTGCAATAAAAAAATCATTTAAAATTTATGGGCTCCTTCTTAAGAAAACCCTTTGATTACGTCGATTTTTATTTTTGGCTTCAGATTTTCAAAGTAAACTCATACCGCCATAATTTTTAAACCATATGGAAAACTTTTTTATTTTTTATTACTCAAAAACTTTATTTTTGATAAAAATCTCGGCATATGCCCAAACTTACAAAACACCAATCAAAACTTAAATAAATCCTTCCATATACGAGGTGGATGCAAATTTACTTATTTAGCATAGGAAAAGATTATCTTTATTTTAAATCTTAGAAGAAAAAATTTAGTATTTGCAAAAATTATTTAGAATTAAGACACCCACGGTACGTTAGTATTTAGGCTTTCAGCCTTCGTGGATCGTCCAAAGATAAAAAAAAAGAATTAGATCAAAACTATTTTTATTAAAAATATTTTTCTTGAAGATATGTTCTATAGTTCGGCGGATTCATTTAATGGATGGTATTTATTTGGGTACACGCCAAAATAAAATTAAAAGTGCTAAAAAACAAAAAAAAATTAAACAAGTAAAAAGATATTTAAAAATCGACGTTTCGGTGGCAAATCTGCCACCGTTGTCAAGATAAATGGAGTAAAAATAATAAAAATAAAAATTTACTATTATTAATGTTTTAGGACATAAATTTAATATTCGCACAATCTTTAAAACACAAAACACTATTAGATCTCAATTAACAAAAACAAAACCATATAACTTAAATGAAAATACAAAAATATGTCATTTATAAAATACCTTGCGAATGCAATAAGTTTTATATAGGTGAAACTTGTAGACCATTAGCCAAACGCATTAAAGAACACAGATCATACATTAAAAACACAGAATTTCATAAATCAAAAATCTGCCAACACGCATTTGATAACAATCATAGAATAAACTGGGATGCTTCGAGCATTTTAGCAAAGGAAACTTGTTCTAAAAAACGCAAAATCAAAGAAAGTGCGTATATATTATTAAATAAAGATAATTGTGTAGCATCAATTTCAGTTAATTTAAATAAAACTTGGTTGCCTTTGCTTGATACTGAAGTATCTTCAGGAAGACTAAAAATTAACTAACTATTCACCTTTTTGGTAAAATAAACAATCAATACACCAGCAACCAGTTATCTATGTCACTATGACACTATAACCAAACAAACATATTTTGACATTTAATGTCAAAGTTTTCAGAATATCCTAAAAAAGATACAAATTTTAAATTTTAAAACATTAATAATAGTAAATTTTTATTTTTATTATTTTTATTCCATTTATCTTGACAACGGTGGCAGATTTGCCACCGAAACGTCGATTTTTAATTATCTTTCTACTTGTTTAATTTTTTTTGGTTTTTAGCACTTTTAATTTTATTTTGGCGTGTACCCAAATAAATACCATCCATATTTTTCTTTTAAGAAATAAAAAAAAATCCATATGGTTTGACAATAATTATGGCGGTCACGCGAACATATTGTTCTCGGTTTGGTGTTTTAAACCATCGCTAAGGATTACAAAAAAATAGTATATTCTTGCAAAATTCGCAATAAAAGGTTAGTTAAGACAAATATGCTAATTTCTAATGAATATTTATAGAACATTTTAATTTGCCACGCGTTGAAAGTAAAATTATTCGAATAAAATCAACAAACTAGCTGGAGTGTGCACATCGAAATTGACTCTGCCCATCCTGGTTTAATCTAATTAGTTTGCCTTTAAGGCTGCTGACACACAAAATGAGTTTTAAAATGCTAAACAGAAATGTGATTCGGGAATGCAATATAAAAATTTAACCCGTTAGAACTCGTTAGGGACTGTTTAAGCAGAGATAACCAGTAGAAATGTCAGGAATTTTTGTTGGAAAACTGTGGTGGTTTCTGGCTCATTATAAGGGACTGAGTTTTCCTGAAAAGGCTTAATATAAAAATACTAAAATAGCTAAACAATGCTTAAAAATTTAACATTACTTAATAGTGATTTTTTTATCTTTGGACAATCTACGAAGGCTGAGAGCCTAAATGCTAACGAACCGTGGGTGTCTTAAGCAGGGTAAGAGGAAGTTTGTTAACACGGGCTTAAAACCTTGAAGATTTGGGGGGAAGGAAAAGACCTCCGCTGGCAGCAGGTTCCACAGTCAAGAAACTCTAGGGATAAAGAACGAACGAAATGGGATGTTCGGGGCCTGTGCAATTGAACTGTATAGGGATGCATACGCGCGGCACCACGAGTTTCTCTGTTGGGGACTGCAAGAGGAGGGACTATACTGGATAATTCGTCGGAGCAGAAGCCGTAAAAGTATCTATAGAAGAGCGATAGATCTCACACAGCTCAACGATGGGCAAGAGAAGGAATTCTTTGAGTAAGTAAAGGATCATTAATAAGACGAACAGCCCTTCTTTGAATGGCATCAAGAATGCTGAGGGTTGTAGGGGATGCCATTCCCCAGACATGAGAACAATATTCCAGAGAGGGTCAAATTTGGGACACATACAAAGTGTATAAATTGGAAGGAGAAAAATACTTTTGGCTCGGTAAAGAAATCCAAGCTTTTGAAGCCGCGGTGGCTATAGATACAATGTGTTTATGCCAGTTAAGGTAATTCTCAAATGTGACGCCCACAAGGTTAAATGTGTCCCCGCTCTGCAAAACCTGGCCACTCATAAGCAAAGGATGAGTGTTTGATGATTTTTTTCGCGACAAGGAACATGAGTGTGTTTTGGATGCATTAAATTGAACGATATTTTTGGCGCCCCAATCCAATATCAAATTGAGATCCTGTGAAAGAGATATCTGCATCGCCCTGCGTTTGCTTTCTAAGTCGGGTTGAGAGATTGGTTTGGGAACCGGAAAAGTGGAGTGAAGGGTACTATCGTCAGCATAACTATGAATGGGATTGGTTGTGGAAGAAAGAAGGTCGTTGATGTAAAGAAGAAACAAAGTTGGTGCTAGTACTGAACCCTGTGGCACTCAGCATTAATTTCGTGAAAGCTGAATTATTTCAATTTGCCTTATTAAGCTCGGGAATTATTAATACCGGCCTTATTATTAATACCGGCCTTCAATAGTGCTTCTCGAGTAGAAATCTACGATAAAAAGCGAGGTGTAGAATTCTATAGAGCACGGAGTCCCGCTGCAGAATATGCGATGAGTAGAGTTTTTCATCTATTTTTGTCTAAGAAAAAAAAATAAAAGTAAAAATTCAAAAAAACCCCATGTTATTTAAATGGGAAAAGCAACTTGATTGGGGCACGGTTTAAATTAAGAACTAAGAGCATTTTTACATTGAATAATTTTTTTAGGCTATAAACCCAAAGTTCAGGGGGTGTTCGCTAAAAAATCGATTTGGAAACTAACGGACACCTTAGGGTACTTATACCGCTTCTGCTTTGAGGAATCAGCCAGTGTTTAACAAACTTACCTCACACATGGTACTTAAGTATTTAGGCTTCCAGCCTTCGTGGACTGACCCAAGATAAAAAAAAATTATTGATGCACTAAAAAAATGATATCTTAAAACTCAGATTTAATTTGAGAGAATTGTGACTTTCATATGTATTAAAGAAATATGATCTCAAACAGAAAAAAATTTGTTTTCAGCTTTACGTACTAAATTCAAAAGAAGGCGCTTTTGTTATAAAAAAACCTTATTCTATTTAGTGACTCAATGGGTCTACATTAAAGAACTATGTATTCTGTTAAAAACATCGTGCGCTTTCCCACTGAAAGATTTTTTCTTTAAGACAAGATAGTAAATACCACAGACTGAAATAAAATTTAATTCAATTAAGATAATTATATTAAATAAACAACTAGTTCTCTTTTTGATAGTTAAGAGGGAATTCCTGCTTATCATGTTATTTACCGAGACCTCTCTTCTCCAGTGATGCGTTTGGTCGAGCCTCATAGGACTTATTAAACTGGCTGTCCCGGGTCCAAGTTGAATAATACGAATAACAGGTGTATCTTATAAAAAAAAACTTTCGTTGTTCGACGGTAGGATATAATCGTACCGTTGATACCGTACTAAAAGCATAATTCAGTGAATACTTATATTAAAGAAATAGGTTCTTTGACATAAAGGTTAAAGATTTTGGTATAGGTTCTTAAAATAAGAACCTATTATTTTAAAGAAAACTCATTAATACTTTGATAGAAACATTTAATATTTATTTTGTTTAAAATCTTAAAACTTATATTTAAGATATTTAAGAGCTTAAATCATAAATCTTTAGGTTTACATTTCTTGATTCTGATGTTCTCAAAATAATACTAAGGATATTTTAATTTAAAGAATTTCTTTTACATTAAAGACATAAATTAAAGTATTTTTTTCTCCCAGTTTAAGAGTCACTATTATTTTAAAGTAAGAAATAAATCTTGGTTTAAAAGCACAACTATTCAAATAGAATGCATATTTTAAAACCTTGTATTTTCCTAAAACAAGACATTTTTTTCTGTGTGTGGAAAACTAACTCTAAAAAACACCCGGTATAGGTCCTAAAATTTTTAACTTAAAGTGCAGACCTAATCAAACAAAATCAACAAATTTGCCAAGCTCGTTCGTTCGAAATTGACTTTGCCCCTGCTCGTTTAACGATTAATCTAATTAGTTTCCTTGAAGGCTACCGAGAGACACAAATGAGTTTGAAATGCTAAACGACAAAGCGACCCAGAAACGCAATACGTCGTCGTAATGGTTTGTGTTTATAAAATTATTATTAGCTAAGTTGCATTATTAGGATGTCGCAAAGTAGTTCTTTTATATAATTAATTATTGTAAATTAATAGGGTAATTTTACGCCGGTTTACGTTGGCTTTTTATCCAATTTGTATTTTATTATGTTATAATGACTGAATGATGATCTAATTTTTTCGGAAGTAATCATCTCTATCTGTAAAATTAATAGATACTATTTTTCCAAGTCATTACTAAAAATCTTATGACGTACCACGCAATTTGTAGGAGAATGTAGGTGTTAAGTTATATAAATATTATTTAAATAACAGTAAAAAAATCAGCTGATTAGTAGTTATTTTTTACGAGTGTTTTAAAAGTGGCTTAAAAAAGCGATATAAACGCGCTTCAAAGTGACTTGAATTGTTCAAGTCAAGCCTGATAATAAGTAGGGTTGACTTCACTGAAGCCAATTAGAAACACGATATAAACGATTCAAGCGGGCTTAATAACTGCCTTACTTCAGATGAATGCTTCCTTGAACGTCATCAGTGTCAATTTCATATATGATTTTGAAATTTTTATACAAAATACGAGTGGAAAAACAGGTCAAAAAACTTTACGCTTACACCAACAACAGCACACAAAACGGGACAAATTAAAAAGTGAGGTTTGTTTTTCATTTGATGTCTACTGTGAAGTTGGATGCAAAACTGCCGCATGCGTACGACCATGGCCTGAAATGTGCTTGACCTCGATTTTCAATCGATTTTCAAGCCACTCAAATAAACACGTAGACTTGGAAATCGCTTCAAAGCAACTTTGTTTTCAAGCCAGCTTGAACTATTCGATATAAACCTAGTAGTGTTTGTGGAAGGGGCTTTTGATGAAACCTTACATTTGTAGGACAAATATTTCTTCGGTTTATTAATAGATAATTATCTTGAAAATTAACAGAGAAAATCACTGTTTGTAATACATTTTTGATATTCATAAAATCAACACATTTAATTTCTGCAACCCCTGTAAGCTACCACCAACGAAAATTGTTGGGCGTCTGGTCAAAATGAAGCAACTCACGAAAAATTAGCTTATAAGTAATAAATGGTAATAATGGTCCAGGGATTCCTAAGTATAATAAATGGAAATCTCCCTCTGAAACTTGTCAGGCAAAACGTCAAAATTTACAAACTGTCTATGGATGGGGTTTACAGGAGTAAAAATGAATTAAAAAAAAATTCGGTAATAAGTTATCCTTGATAAAAATTTTAACTTGTTAAAGAAATATGATCCACGAAGAGAAAATGTGGATTTTGTATACAGGGTTGTTCCCAAAACCAAAAAAAAATTGATTTTTCTCCAAGAGTAAACCACCTTCATTTTTAGCCAAAATATCATTTAGAAAATTTATTTAGAATAGCATTTTAAATGACATTTTATTTTACGTGAGCATTAAAAGTTTTATAAACCTGATTTTGGTGCAAAGCAGCTTTTTTATGATCAAGTATTTTTGGTCGAATCATCGAAGGTCGAGGCTCAATATTCCTCGATTTCGATCGAAAATCGTAAATCGAATCGTGATCCCACTGCTGATGTAACTTGTTATAGCAGTTTAATAATAGTTATTTATTAGATAACTGAGTTATATTACATATAAGTCACGCAAGAAAAGTTTAACTCTCGAGCCCGAAGGGCGAGAGAGGTAATTTTCTTAAGTGACTTATATGTAATAACTCACGTGTCTAATACAAAATTTTATCCAACACGTTCGTATAAATCGTTTTTAATATCGAAAATAATTTGAAAACGTCATCCATTATTTGTTACTTGTCATTGTCAACACCTGCAACAAAATTTTGTATTTTTGGAAAGCAAGCTTGTTTGGTTGTAATACATTTTGTTGGTAACTATATTAAGTCTATAATTCACTAGTGAGCTAAAGGGTACTTTAGCTCATTAGTGACTTATAGTACACTTTATATCCTCAAAATCTGATCAATTATGTAGATATTATATGTAAGTGTTGGATAAAAAAAATTATGCCAGATGAAATTTTAATATTAAGGAATTATGTTTACTTTTGTGTTTGGCATTTTAGTTTCTGGGTAATCGCCCAACTGTGCCATTTCAAAAGGTTTTGTATCAGGAAATGATTACATACTGGCATTCTTGGTCTAATATGTACCGGCTAGTGTCGTTTTATTTATTAAAAATACCTATTACGTAAATTACTATTTTTATTTATTCTAGAACTTAAATACATTTTAAGTTTTGAACACAATTAGCAAACGAATTCGACTATACTGTAAAAGCTTACTTATTAAAACGTTATGATAAATTAAAAAGTACAAAAATTGCAAAATGAAATAATGTAGTAGTAAAGAGGATTATTTCATTACGTAGTGGTATGGCGCCAACTGATGTTTTAATGCAATCGATTAGAGTCGTAATTGAATTTTAAAATTTGCCTAATCGAATTTTAATTTTTAACAACAATGGTTAAATACAGTGTGGGCCAAATAAAAACTCGCACACTTTTTAACTAATGATAACTTTTAATCTCTTGCTTTTATCTTTTTTATTTTTAGAGGTCTAATTGGTAGATATGTTTTCTCTAGTTTTTTCAATTTTGGGCGAATAGATTTTGTCAGGACCGGACTTACAGGACTTTTTTAAAAATGATGCATTAAACTTCGTTGCAAAATGAATCGAATTGATCTGCAATTTAACTAATACGATTAATTTTAATTATATAACTGTTAAGTTGTGTCAGCCTCCAACTTAGGAACCATGGTAACCTTACATTTTTGATTTTCTAGGGACACTAAAAAAAGTTCCCTGTTAAAATCGAGCGAAATGCAAGCTTTTGGGGCGCATCATTTATCAAGAATAATTATAATTCCTGAATACACAAAATATTGACAGATTCGCTTTTACTGAATCATTTCCCATAGTTTGTCTACAAGAAAAACGTATTAGCTCAATTGCAGCTAAATCCGTTTTCTTTTGCAACCAGGTTAAATGCATTATTTTGATAAATGTCCCGTAAGTCCAGTCCTGACTAAATCTATTCGACCAAAATTGACAAACCTAAAGAAAATATATTTACCTATTAGCCCTGTAAAAATAATAAAGATAGGCGCAACAGATAAAAAGTTATTGTTACTTAAAAGTGTGCAAGTTTAATTTGGCATGCCTTGTAGATTAATAGTAGATGCGGTTTTCCAATAGGTACAATGTCCGTGGAATCTAAAAGAAAGCTTAAAAAGCAAAAAGTAAACAAGCAAACATTTTGTAAACATGTTTGTCAAATACAAAAATTTGATCGCAAACGTCCAATCAAGTTTTGTCAAAGTTTCGTTCACTTGCTAGTATCGTATTCAGAACTGTGCTAGTATTTTTCATCTATGTTATTTGGACATGCTGGTGTTCACTTTATGAAAACAATGAAAAACGGAAGATGTTTGCCAAACACGAACCACACACCTTCAAATATATTTGTCAAACAGTTCATCAATCCAAACCTCCATCTAAAATGCCTAGACCAATGATCTGAAAAATAAAGCGGATAGCTAATAGAAAATGTTCCCCATATATTTTCAATAGATCTGCGCACGAATTTTTGACCCCACACTGAAAGAGTTGCTGTACACCTTTCCACATGCGCAGTTCTCAATAAAGTTAGTGTTTTTCAATTAAAATCCAATATAGTGTTGGCAACATTGACAAAATTTGCAGTAGGTATTTTTAATAAATATAGTGGTTGCAACACTGAAAATGTTTACCTACATAGCAACAGGGCCACTACTTATTATAATTATCAATTTTAGGCGTTCAACCAATTATAACCGGGGTAATAATTGGTGACAACTTTGACATATAATACATTGTTTAAACGTCAACATAACCGATTGGTAAATAACGTTTTAGAATTGGTTCTTCGCCTAAAATTGATGAATATAATTAATAATTTGGGATTTTCCGATTGTAAAATCCAGGTAAAATTGACGCCGTCGGCCGCCCAAAAACCAACCTCTCATCTACGGTCGACCGTTATTAGTCATTTGGTATTCTCGCTAAGCACAAATGAAAGGACATTTGTGCTTAGCGAGTCTTCGTGTTTTTCAGTGGTGTTTTTAACTTTCGTTTATTTTAGTTTTGATAAACCAAAACTAAATTATGAGTAATTGTATAGTGTGGTTTTGCAGAAATTGGAAGGATTTTCTTATGGTTTTGATTGCAAATATGAGGTCACTTTGTCCCTAACCCCAAAAATTTTCAGCATAAAATGTTCTAAGATCACGAACTTTTGCAAGCGACCAAAGGCAAAGGTGATATCTTTGTCAAGTCAAATGAGGGAATGGCGTTTACAAATGGCACAACACGCCAAGTTTAACTGAACGAAAACTGCTATGGCAGCGAAAGTGAAATAACAGTTTATAAATTGAGATTTAGTCCTTAAACTAGTTACACCAAAACTAATTCGTTTTATGATAAAATAAACCAAATACCAATTGATTTAGTTATGTTGTGTCAAAGTTGTTTTCAGAAGAAAGATAATAACGCAAAAAATATCGTGCAGTTTTAAGGTTAAGTCAAAGAGGGTCCAGCAAAAACGGAATTCAAGTTGAAATTAGTGCTTCAAAGCACTCTCGTATACTAAATTATACAAGACAAAAAAAGTACCATTATACACATAGGTGTATGCAATGTTGCAGCGTTTTAGGGGTAAAAGATTTGGAATTTAATGAAAAACGTGTAAAATAACTAAAAAAGTTTTTTTTTAAGATGTTTATATAATATTGTGTGCCTGTTAAGTGTTATATCAAGAATTTTGTGCAAAAAGAAGTCGGAATAGAGTGAAACTAAGAATTGAATTTCAACTTTGATGATGAATATCTCGAGAACGAAACGTTTCCAAAAAAGAACTCGTGGTTAGCGCCCCATAAAACCCTCGTCTACCAAATTTCCAAACCCGGTCCTGTTATTTGTTTTCCGCTAGTCTGTAAATTTTTAGTGCGCATGCCCACAAGGGGACTGCGCAGTGCCCACGTAGGGGTTATTGTCACTTTTGCTGTATTTATCCTTATTATTTTTTAGATCAGTGGCCTAGACCAGTTAAAGTCTCTTACAGCGGCTTTTACAATGTCGTGTTAACAAGCTTAGGGTTAATAAATATGGTTCGCTTCTAGAATAGGATTATACTAACTCGACATTATAAAAGCCGCTCTTAGAGAGGTAAATAGTAAAAAAAAATTATGGGAGGATGAAACCCATTAAACAAGGTAATAGTCTGGGAGCCAGGGCTGTTTCGTGGCCGATCAGTGTCCACGAAGTTTCAGAGTGTATTCCTATGAACTTTGACCTGCCGAATTTGAATTTCAAACTTGCTTTTGTGTCAGAAGTAACGGACATTTGTTATAAACAATTTAATTGTTTATAAGGCTCTAGCTCCTAAACTAAAAGAGATTGAAACATTTTTTTAAATTAAATTTGTTCCTCAAAAAAAATCTACAAAATGACGTTTTATATGCATTGATTTTATTGCTAGAACCGGAGATATGGCAAAATTAGTGCAAAAACATTGCAAAATTTGCAAAAATACGGCATTTAGGAAAATTTTCACTTATAACTCGGCTTGATTTTAAGTAAAGTAGCTCTGTAATAGCTCAAATTAAAGAAAAAATTACCAGCCTTAAAACTAAGCCTAATTATTATTTAAAATAATATTTATAGCAAAGTTATTACAATTATAAACGGATATTTTTTTTTAATAAAAAAGGCATATGTTTTGTTTATACGGTTTTTTAGTTACTAAAAGTTTACATTATAGCAAAGCAAGTTACATATTTAAATTGTTTGATTTAAGACAAAGAATTTGGTGTATAATATGTATAATTTAAATATATTTTTTAATGTGATAAATCAGTTTTGGTATAATGTAAATATTTACCTAAAAAAACAAATTCTATGCCTTTTTTATTAAAAAAATCAATTAATAATTGTAATACATAATTTTGCCATAAATAATATTTTATATAAAAATTTGGCTCAGTTTTAAAGCTGGTAATTGTCCCTTTAATTTGAGCTATTACAGAGTTACTTTACTTAAGATTATGCCGAGATGTAAGTAAAAATTTGCCCAAATGCCGTAATTTGTTTTGCACTAATTTTGCCATATCTCCGGTCCTAACAATCAGAATAATGCCTATAAAACGTCATTTTGTAGATTTTTTTGAGGAACAAATTTTATTTTTAAAAAAGTTTCCATCTCTTTTAGTTTAGGAGCTAGAGCCATATAAACAATTATATTATTTATAACAAACTTTCGTCACTTCCGACACAAAAGCAAGTCTAAAATTCGAATTCAGCGGGTCAAAATCCATAGAAATACACTCTGAAATTCCGTGGACACTGATCGGCCACGAAACAGCCTTGGCCCCCAGACTATAAAGGATATAACAAAAATTAAAGCAATAATAACAATTGTCTTTGCACAAATCCCACTTTTAAAGACCCAATAAAACTGTCCAGTGGTGCAGTACCGCACTAAATCTGTTAAAATATTTTTTTTTCGATCCAATCTGTTCTGGTTGGGTTAGCAAATTGTCACTGCTAACAATATCAATCTTAATAATCCAAATAATAGAGACATTTTGCACCTCTTAAAATAACAGACGTTTTTCGGCTTCCTTATGGTTATCGTTATTAAACATAACGATTACGGCAGCAGTTTTAGACAGAGATTTTGCCTATTTTAGGAAATTTATCTTGAGTCTGCGCTTTCGACACATAACCTTATTTTTGCCTGTGGTTCACCGATTTTAAAGTTAACGGAAAATCAGTATTTATTTTTATTCTTCATAAGATATAAATTGATATTTAAATATATGCAAACGCTCCTGTTGATTTCATTTTTTAAAGTAGATGCAAACAATACAGTATAAGCAAAACAAAAAGTAAGGTTAGGTTTGGTAGTAGAATAAAAGCAAGTGTGCCAGATTGTAACATCTAAATTAATTACTGATTTAGAATATCCGTAAAAGTGCAAGTCCGTTTTAATTTCTTAACACTATTTGATTTTTATTACTGCTTTAGATTTTTCGCTAATTAGAGCCTATGTATAAATGATATTTTAATTAATACGGCATTCAAATTTTAACCTTTTAAATAATTGATATTCAAATTTCTACAATCCGGCAACCACGCAGTTTAACAATAACGATAACGATAACGATAAGCTCTTCGGTATTCATCCGTAATTAAAGGAGTCCGGTATGGTTAATAACGATAACGAATCATGTTTGCGTTAGTGCGCAGTCTCAGAATAACGTTAACCACAACGAAATTGCAAAATAAAAGGGTGCAAAATGTCTCTGATAACATAATTACTTTAAGTATTGTCGTAATAGATTTATTTATGGTTAGAGAAAAACATTTGCCTGTGCACATGTTGATTTATTATGATTCTTTTGTTACTACAATTAAGCAATTATTTTAAACTGTTCATTTTAATAATAGTCAAGTAAGTTTTATTAATAGAATTACACATAATTAATTTCAACCTGCTTCTTAGTTACGCTTGTATGGATGTTCCGCTTTTGTTCACTTAATTCAAGGTTACCGCCAAAGAATCTGCGGCCTTGAAGTACCCACGCCTATTTGACAGGCGATGTGGTAGTAAACAAGTTCTTTTTGCGAACCATATAAAGCTGCTGACGAAAAAGAGGGGTCTGCTAAGTTTTACCTTTTAATTTTTGGCTTAGAAGTTGGAATTTTTTTGATAAAGTTACGGTCGTATTCACCAAGCTAATAAATAGCTTTGTTCGCGGGTTTGATTCTGTACCGGTTCTGGGACTATTCGCATGCGCAGTGAAAAAGCAGCGTTCGCGGTTAGTAAAATCCTGAATTTTTAGTAACAGTTCTGTGTTCGCGGGTTACAATGGAATCAGTTCGTTACCGGTTCGTAACCTGATTAGCAGTCCTGGGATTTTGTTGGAACTAAAAGTTCAGTTCGGAATTTTATGCGCATTGTCGACATGGTCAGCTGTTTTCTGTTTTTGTGGTACAGAAATAAACCGTTGTATTACAGTTTATTTGTTTTTGCCACTTTTTATGCGAGTTAATATACCTGTTAAATATATTTTTATATTTTTGTGATTCTTAGCGTATATAAACAAAGGATTTTTAATTGTTTTCCGTATGAATGTATGTATGCAATAAAATAAATAAAGATTTAATTAAAAAATATAGACAATATTACAAAATTTTACCATTTCTTGTTGTTTAAATTTTATCTTTAATTAAATACACATAGGTACTTATGTTAAAAACGAGAGGAGGCCTCGAGTGGCATTCGACAGTATAACAATTTACCTTTTTGTTTAAATTTAATATTTTTTGTATAGTATTCAATTTAACCATGAAAAATCATAACCAAATGGCTAGGTTAGAATACATCCTCAGCTGTATAGAAAATTGTTCGCGGTAAATAAAAATTCCGAACTTATAAATAACTAGACATGCGCTTTAAAATAATTCTAAACCAGTTCGATTCTGGTTCAGAATCGGTTCATTACTAGACCCGCGAACAAAGCTATTATTTGTATCATTATAATTATGTCTATCGTAAACAAACAGCAAAGCGGGCAGAAAATGCGTAATACGTGTCTGGTTGTCGCAATAAAAAGATATTTTTAAGTTACGAAATCCAGTAAAATTATTTATTTTTACATGTCGGCATGTTGGTAGTAGAATGATTTATTATTTTTGTCGTTGCTTCTGTTATAAAATACACTCACAGACAAAATTATCGCATATGCTCGATTTTCTCCATAAGCTTGAAATGACTATATCTCTTGTAATTATTAGGTTACTAAGACAATTAAAAAAGGAAATGTTAAAGAAAGGTGAAGCTATAACTATAACTTTGGCGTAGCCGTTGTTTATTTACTATTAACAAAACATCTTACAGGGTGATTAAAAGTTTAAAAAAAATAATAATAATTTTAGTCTCTCTGTATGATGTGCTGTTTAAAGAGAGAAGTTAAATTTGTATTGATAAAACATCAGAAATAAGTAAGGGTATAATTTATTCGCAAATGAGATTACTGGCTTTTAACAGCACGTTACACAGGGCGATTTCAAATTATTTATTTTTGTCAAAAACTTTTAATCACCCTGTAGAATGTATTGTTAAGGCCGCTTTCAGACGGGCGACTTTTTGCAGTCGAAGTTGACTGCAAAAAGTCGATCGTTTGTGGTTGGTTGTCGCTACTTGCAGTTGTCATTTAACAACCACGGAAAAAGCAATTCCTTTTCATACGGGCGTTTTTTTGACTGCAACCGCACTTCTGTCGCTGATTTTTTCATTGTCTTGATCACTAAATTATTAAAAGAAATAAGGCCATTTAAATGAAAGCATTTTTGTTTTGGTTGCTAATTGAATAAAATAATATTTTTTAGGCGGATTCTAATGTAGTAAATGCCAGTGAACAGCCTCTGTCAGCATAGGTCTGCTACAATTATTAAAAATTAATTAATTAATAGTTAGTTTATTTATAATTGTTACCTTTACATGTTAATCGCATGAACCAAACAGAAAATGTTCTCACCTGGCTGCAGGTAAGTGTAGCAGTCATAGATGGGTGCTTACTACAACAAGGTTTATAATATACTGTTTGGTACATGCAATTAACATGTAAAGGTAACAATTATAAATAAATTAATTATTAAATTATAAATTATTATTATTTGTAGCAGACCTATGCTGGCAGAGGTTGCATTTGCATTTACTACATTAAAATCTGCCTAGAAAATATTATTTCATTCAATTAACAAATGAGGGTATATTCTTTTAATGCCGGATCTTAGACTATGAAGCTTATGGAGAAAATCGAGCATATGCGATAATTTTATCTGTGAGTGTATAAAAATGGTAAATATAAATCAATAATTTAATTGAATACGGAATGTTAGAATGAGCAAATCAGGCCCGTTAATTGATTTTATTTTTGTTTAAAAATTGAAGTTTTCTAGGAATTATTGATTTATATAAGAATAGAAACTACATACCTAATATGCAACACGCACTTTAAATATAATAATTTTGTGTTTTTTAATATTATAAAATCAATATTTTATGAATTTAGATCAGTCCGGCTGCCAACTGAAAACAGCATTATTTTGCGGGATTTTGAGTCATGTGCATTTTACGAATTTTGTCAATTTTCTTTGTGCGCATGACGTAAAATCCCAAAACAAGTGGTTCTAATTGTTTTTGGATCAGACAGTGTTTTTTTATCCTCATTGAGTTATACCGTCCGTCGCGGCACTATTAAACTAAAATCTGAATGGAAAGCTGTTATTACCCCTCTGTTTACCAGATAAACACTCTTTTATATCAAATATAGCAATAATAACATATGTCGCTAATCCGAAAGAATAGTGTCACATCTCAAAAACAGCTATTTTTAGGAAAAACACAAAATTTTGCATGACAGGCAGTATGGATTTCGCCACAAAAGATTTACAGCAGATCTTCTTTCCTTCGTATCACACTGCTGGAATAAGTCTCTTTAGTTTCTAGGTGAGTCCCAGATCGTTGCTCTTGATATATCCAAAGCTTTTGACCAGGTCTGGCATGCTATACTTCTTAATAAACTTCCCTTCTATAGTCTTTCAACTAAACTCTGTACTTGGCTCTCTAGTTATCTATCTGATCGACGTATATCAGTTATTGTGGACGATTTGGAAAACAAACGCAGAGCGATGCAGATATCCCTTTCGCAGGATCTTAATTTAATATTGGATTGGGGCGCAAAAATCTCGTCCATTTTAATGCATCCAAAACACAATCATGTTTCTTGTCGCGAAAAGAGTCATCAAATACTCATCCTCTACTTATCAGCGGCCAAGTCTTACAGAGCAAAGACACCTTCAATATTGTGGGCGTCACATTTAAAAGTAACCTTAACTGGCATAAACACATTGAATCTATAGCCACGTAGCTTCAAAAAAGCTTGGATTTCTCTTTCGAGCCAAAAAGTATTTTTTCGCTTCTAATTTATACATTTTATATAATGTGTCCCAAATCCGACCTCCTTGGAATATTGTTCTCATATCTGGGGCATGGCGTCCCCCACAACCCTAAGCATTCTTGATTCTATTCAAAGAAGAGCTATTCGTCTCATTAATGATCCCTTACTTACAGAAAGGCTTCCCTCTCTTGCCCATCGTCGGGCTTTGGGGGATTTATCGCTTTTTTATAGGTACTTCTATGGCTTCTGCTCTGAAGAATTGTCCAGTATAGTTCCTCCACTCACGGTTCCGAACAGAAAAACTCGTGGTTCCGCGCGTATGCATCCCTATACGGTCCAACTGGACAGGCTCCCGAACTTCTCACTTTGTTCGTTTCTTTATCCCTAGAGTTTCTAGGATTGTGGAACCTGCTGCCCCCGGAGGTCTTTCCTTCCCCCAAATCTTCAAGTATTTAAGTCCCGTGTCAACAAACTCTCTCTTACCTCGCTTAAGACACCCACGGTACGTTAGTATTTAGGCTTTTAGCCGGTATAACTTGAAGTGGTAGAGCTGTCAAAATATTTTAGTTCTATGTCCCCTATTTTTACCAAAATTTTTAAAATTTTCCAAAGCGTACTTTTTGAGAAATCGATCGCAGCAGTTCCCAGTGGGACACCCTGTACAAGCCTTACATTGGTGAATATTTGGGCTGACCAATGCGTAAAGTCAAACTTAAAAGTTTAGCAATCACAAAAAAACGCATTTAACTCTACGAAATTTTAATTATGAATTTTAAAAAAGCCAATATTGATTCACATGTGTATGCGAACAAATAAAACAATGCCGGTTAATTTGAAAATTAAATAATAAAAAATCCACTACTGGGCTTTGCAGGCAACAATTAACTTGGTGGAAAATGTTTTGAAATTGGCTGTCGTGTCTAATTTTGACTGACAGTTTGTGTTTTGGGTTTGTATTTTCTATGTAAATTGCCACACACAAATTGGATATTTTCTGATATTTGTGTTGATAACACTTGTTTTTACAAATTCGTAGTTGGTTTTGAAATTATGTGTAGGAACACTTTACCCACGAAATTGACAGACGACTTATTATTTCGAAGTTTGTTGTTTTAAAAATATGTTTTTTCACGACCCTTAAAAAAAATGCTGTTTTTTTAATCGTTAACATGAAGTTAAAGTAGTCCATTCTAGTACACTACATAAAAGTGTTAAAAAAGTAACTTTTTAACACTTTAAAGTTTTTTTCACACTTTGAATTAGTGTGTTGTTCAATGCCTACTACCATAAACTTAAATATCAATTGATGCAATGTAACAGTAAACGCGACATCAACTGAACCAAACGGTCAAGTTACCTTAGATTTCGTCATTATTTCTTTTAGTTTATGTGTCACCAGTTTTAAAATTTGACGGTTTACAAATAAATTTAATAAAAATTATTAATAATTAATAGTTTAAAAAAACTAAAAAACACGCTTTTATATGCAACCGAACTAAAAATTAAAAATAATTTTTCATTAAAAAAAATATTTTCACTTCATAGTAAAAAGCGTGGGGTGCTTAATATATTAAATGTTATAATTATTATATTTGCTCAATATCTATGATGGAAAAGTTATGAAAAAATAGTAAAATGCACCCCACGCTTTTTACTATGAAGTGAAAATATTTTTTTAATGAAAAATTATTTTTTAATTTTTAGTTCGGTTGCATATAAAAGCGTGTTTTTAGTTTTTAAACTATTAATTATTTTTCATTTTTTAGTTCGTTATATTGCACAAAATTCTTAATATAACAGTAAATTAGAACATACTATTTAATTAAGCAGCAAAAGAAAATAACCAGCCCCCTATGAAATGACTATGGTAGCAAATTTTAAAATTTGCAAAAGATTGCAACTCACTAAAAATTTCTTCTTCATTAAGTAGCAAAGTTTCAAATTTTGCCAACAGATGGCAATCCAGGCAATGTTTGGACCGTTGCCAACATTTTACAATCCACTAAAAAATTTCTTCTTCATTTAATAGCAAAGTTTGAAATTTTTCCAACAGATGGCATCCTAGGTGTTGTTTTTATAATATAATGGAATTTTTTTCCTGGCGATTAAAAAAAAAAGATAAAGGGATACTGTTTGCAGATTATTGCATTGTCATGGGTCCTTAATACGTGTGCAAAGTTTCAAAGAAATCGAATAGCTGGAAGTTGGTTAAAATTAGGCTCAAAGATTCCGTTACATAGGCAGCCAGATAGATAGTTACAACCCAAGTTAATAAAAGCGTGTTAAAAATTAATAGTAATAATAAATTTGGATTCCTAAGAAATTGAAATAGGAATTTATACTGTTTTAGTATAGTTTCTACAAAAAGTAAGTACAGGGTGGCTCGAATTCGACGCTCATCATTGGGATTTCGGAAACCGTAAGAGATACAGGATCGGTTAAATGGAGGCAAAGTTGCGCAATTTGAAGCTCAATAAAATGCCGTTTTGCGTTTTAAAAAATTCCGAGTACTTCCGAAGATATTCGCAAAAACCGGAATTTTCAATTTTGGTTTCTATTGTTTCCTGGCTATATTTGTTAGGATAACTAAAAATAAAAAACACGTTTTCATGGCCACTTTTTCTGCTCTATAATTCACTGTGATTAAATAATGAATTTGACGTTTCGGCTTCTGGCGACCATCATCAACTTAATTTTTTTAAATACGGACCTGATATTTTTTTCAATTTAATTAAATCCTTTCATCACTCTTAAAACACTTTATATCGCCACTTTGATATTTGCCGACGTTTCGTACAGAAAATTCCATCACCAGAATATTACATATTTATTTTACCATAATACGGCCCTGAACTACATTTTTAGGTAAGAAGGTAAAAAAAAGAATAAACTTATTACATATTCGTAATCTTTTTATTGCAACTAATTGATATCTAACAGCGAAAATTACTTTATTAACCGATAATTTCATGAATATTAGACATAAGATACAAAAAGGTAGACAACAAATCAGCTTACATAAACAATTTGTAATACTATCTTGATGCCCATATTAAATATAAACATAATTTAATCACTATTATAGGTGTTCAAAGAGATAACCTTCCGCCTCAATGCATTTTCTTGCTTTGCTTTGTATTTTTAATACAGTTCGATTAATTGTTCTCGCAGGAATGGCAGTAACTTCCCTTATCAAATTTTGTCGTAGTACTTAAAGGTCGTGAGGTGCATTTTTAAATAAACGGTTCTTACGATATCCCCAAAGGAAATAATCTAGGGGACTAAGATCTGGGCTCCTAGCGGGCCATCTTGCAAAACCATTTATTAGGAAATATATGGTAAAGGAATTGAGCTACTTCCTTCCATTGTGGGCAGGAGCTCCGTCTTGCTGCCACCATATTTCTTGAAATACTGCCAAAGGTTGATTATCTAGGGCGTCTAAGACATCATTCCTAATCAAATTTAGATATCGTTCGGAAGTTAAGGTCCCTCGTAAACGAAAGGTCCAATAATTTTGTTCCTCCACATAACAATCCATACATTAAATGAATTTCTCCCTTGAATTCGTACCTGCTGGTTAGTTTCTGTTAATAAAGTAATTTCCGCTGTTAGATATTAATGAGTTGCAATAAAACATTTTGAATATGTAATAAGTTTATTCTTTTTTTTACCTTTTTACCTAAAAATGTAGTTCAGGGCCGTATTATGGTTAAATAAATATGCAATACTCTGGTGATGGAATTATCTGTACGAAACGTCGGCAAATATCAAAGTGGCGATATATAGTGTTTTAAGAGTGATGAAAGGATTTAATTAAACTGAAAAAATATCAGGTCCGTATTTAAAAAAATTAAGTTGATGATGGTCGCCAGAAGCCGAAACGTAATATTTATTATTTAATCACACTGAATTATAGAGCAGAAAAAGGGGCCATGAAAACGTGTCTTTCATTTTGAGTTATCTTAACAAATATAGCCAGGAAACAATAGAAACCAAAATTGAAAATTCCGGTTTTCTTCGAATAACTTCGGAAGTACTCGGATTTTTTTAAACGCAAAACGGCATTTTATTGAGCATCAAATTGCGCAACTTTGCCTTTATTTAACCGATCCTGCATCTCTTACGGTTTCCGAAATCCCAATGATGAGCGTCGAATTCGAGCCACCCTGTACATACAATTTTCTAAAAATTAAATATTCAATGCATAGTTATAAAGAGGATAATTGTCTCTTAAAAAATAAGGAGGCTATGATTTTTTGTTGCAATACAATGGCTGTGCTGCTAAAATTAAAATTTATAATTTTATATAATTAATGTCAAAGTTTATCAATAATATGTTTAAAAACAAACATGTAAAACCAGGTAAATCTCGTAAAAAAGTGTAAAACGTGATTAAAACAATATGCTACCACAGAAAAAAAATTGTTTGATCAGATATTCGATTCTCATTTAACTTAAAAACCTGTTTTATTTGACATTTTGTTAAATTATGAAAAATAAAGGCAGTTTTGTTTTGGTGTATTTTTTATATTTTTGTAGTCACTCTTTCCGCGATCTTCGAGTAGTGCGGTTCGTGTTGGCGTAGAGGTCTACATAGACCTTCCGGGTAGGCGATTGAAGGCATCGTACGGGCGTGGCTGTACCCTTGGGGATCGAGGGAAGACTCACGCTAAATTGATAGCATCTTTCTTCTGGAACTAAGCGCTGTGAGTGAAGATTCTCTAAAAATCCTAATGTTTTTAGGTTAGCGGGGTGCACATGTTTTCGTAACGGCCGAGGACGGTGGCGCCCTCTACTGAAAGCATCAGCAAGTGACAGTGAAGGTTATGCACGAAACCAGTAGCAGTTTTTTGGATTGACAGCTACAATTTATGCATTGAATCGATTATTATTTTGTTTCGAACAAAAGTAAACATTTGAACCGGCATTTCTGGGAGCGGAGAGCCCGACCATCCAGATTTTCCACGTACGAAGCCCTGGAAAGCTAGTCCGGAAGGGGAGAGCTGGTTAATCGTCTTGCAACGGGACCAACAACAAAGAAAGCAAAGCAAAGCAAAGCAAATATTTTTGTAGTGTTTGAAGCCCTTGTACAAACAACACAAATTTTTCAATGGGAGTCTTGTTTTTTTAAGAAGCAAAAGCAACTATACGCGACTTTTTTGAACATTTAAATTTTTGATTCATTTGTCCTATTGTAAAGTCCATCCGTGGACATACAGCAATTTTAGACGAAGAACCACTTCTAAAACGATATTTACCAGTCGGTTATGTTGACGTTTAAACAATGTATTATACGTCAAAGTTGTCACCAATTATTATTACTACGGTTATAATTGGTGAACGCCTATAATTGATGATACTGTAGACAAATATACGCCATTAGTTTTTTTTTTTTTTTTATCTTTGGACAAACCACGAAGGCTAAAAGCCTAAATACTAACGTACCGTGGGTGTCTTAAGCGAGGTAAGAGGGAGTTTGTTGACACGGGACTTAAATACTTGAAGATTTGGGGGGAAGGAAAGACCTCCGCGGGCAGCAGGTTCCACAATCTACACACTCTAGGAATAAAAGAACGAACAAAGTGAGAAGTTCGGGGCCTGTCCAGTTGTACCGTATAGGGATGCATACGCGCGGAACCACGAGTTTCTCTGTTGGGAACCGCGAGTGGAGGAACTATACTGGTCAATTCCTCAGAGCAGAAGCCATGTACCTATAAAAAAGCGATAAATCGCCCACAGCCCGACGATGGGCAAGAGAGGGAAGCCTTTCTGTAAGTGAAGGATCATTAATGAGACGAACAGCTCTTCTTTGAATAGAATCAAGAATGCTCAGGGTTGTTGGGGACGCCATGCCCCAGACATGAGAACAATATTCCAAGGGAGGTCGGATTTGGGAAACATACAAAGTGTATAAATTAGAAGCGGAAAAATACTTTTTAGCTCGAAAGAGAAATCCAAGCTTTTTTGAAGCTGCCGTGGCTATAGATACAATGTGTTTATGCCAGTTAAGGTTACTTTCAAATGTGACGCCCACGAGATTGAAGGTGTCTTTGCTCTGTAGAACTTGGCCGCTCATAAGTAGAGGATGAGTATTTGATGACTCTTTTCGCGACAAGGAACATGACTGTGTTTTGGATGCATTAAATTGGACGAGATTTTTGGCGCCCCAATCCAATATTAAATTAAGATCCTGAGAAAGAGATATCTGCATCGCTCTGCGTTTATTTTCCAAGTCAGGTTTAGTGATGGGTTTAGGAACCTGAAAACTGGAGTGAAGGGTACTATCGTCGGCGAAACTATGAATGGAATTAGTTGTGGACGAGAGAAGGTCGTTGATGTGAAGAAGAAACAATGTTGGTGCCAGAACTGAGCCCTGAGGGACTCCAGCATTTATTTGGTGAAAGCTTGAAGAATGGCCGTCCACAATAACTGATATACGTCGATCAGATAGATAACTAGAGAGCCAAGTACAGAGTTTAGTTGAAAGACCATAGGAGGGAAGTTTATTAAGAAGTGCGGCATGCCAGACCTGGTCAAAAGCTTTGGATATATCAAGAGCAACGATCTGGGACTCACCTAGAAACTCAAGAGACTTATTCCAACAGTGTGATACGAAGGAAAGAAGATCTGCTGTAGATCTTTTGTGGCGAAATCCATACTGCCTGTCGTGCAAAATTTTGTGTTTTTCCAAGTACTTAAGAATTTGTGAATTAATTAATTTTTCCATTACTTTACAAAGAACTGAGAGAATTGAAATTGGTCTATAGTTAGATGGAAGCGATTTAGATCCTTTCTTGGGAATAGGTTGAACACGTGCAGCCTTCCAGCTCTCCGGAAAGATACCTGTGTCGTAAGAAATTCGAAAGAGCCGAGTTAAGATTGGTGCAAGTTCTGGAGCACATTTTTTTAAAACGATTGCTGGTATGCCGTCCAGCCCAGACGATTTCTTGGTGTTAAGGGAGGAAAGGATACGCTTAATGTGTTTTACTTTAAAAATAATGTCGGGCATTTTATGAGGAACTGGGGTAACCGTTGGATTTGGATGATTTACGGGAGGGGCAAGGGTTGAATTGGCAGCAAATTGTTCCACAACACCTCGAGAGCCCGTTGTTTTCTACTTAAAAATTTAAATGAAAACACTTTATAAACATTTACAAACCTCAAGAATACGTGCAGAAATTACATCACTTCTTGCAATGTGAAAAATACATATGTATCATTTCATTTTCTAATTTTCTTTTAGATGACCTAGTTCAATTTAATTTAGCCCAATAGTTTATTCTTCCAAGATAGATGGTGATCGATACTTCTCGTTTGCCTAATAATATTCATCTATTTGAAAAGCCTAGTAATGAATAGGTAATAACGGGTATGGAATGCTTATTCAATGGCGAAGATATTCATTTTGAGTGTATAATCATATTGATTTGTATAGGCAATGAACAACTCCGTGGTCAAAATGAAAGAGAAAACCCTTTTCTTAATATTTTAGTCCATAGGTCAGAAATAAAATGGACTTTATAATAAGCCAAGTCTTACAGAGCAAAGACACCTTTAATCTTGGGGGCGTCACATTTAAAAATAACCTTAACTGGCATAAACACATTGTATCTATAGCCACGGCAGCTTCAAAAAGCTAGATTTCTTTTTCGAGCCAAAAAGTATTTTTCCGCTTCTAATTTATACACTTTATATGTGTCTTAAATCCGACCTCCCGTGGAATATTGTTCTCATATCTGGAGCATGGCGTCCCCCACAACCCTAAGCATTCTTGATTCTATTCAAAGAAGAGCTATTCGTCTCATTAATGATACCTCACTTACAGAAAGGTTCCCCTCTCTTGCCCATCGTCGGGCTTTGGAGGGATTTATCGCTTTTTTATAGGTACTTCCATGGCTTCTGCTCTGAAGAATTGTCCAGTATAGTTCCTCTACTCACGGTTCCCAACAGAGAAACTCGTGGTTCCGCGAGTTTGCATCCCTATACGGTCCAGCTGGACAGCCCCCGAACTCCTCACTTTGTTCGTTCTTTTATCCCTAGAGTTTCTAGATTGTGGAACCTGCTGCCCGCGGAGGTCTTTCCTGCCCCCCAAATCTTCAAGTATTTAAGTCCCGTGTCAACAAACTCCCTCTTACCTCGCTTAAGACACCCACGGTACTTTAGTATTTAGGCTTTAAGCCTTCGTGGTTTGTCCGAAGATTAAAAAAAAACATGGGTTACGTGACTGTAACCTAACGATTTTTGCCACAATGTTTAAAAATTGCATGTAAAACATTGTGGCAAACTTGTCCGATAAAAAAAAGTGACGCGTTCGCCCAGTCCGACACCCGAAACATTTGACATTGACGGGCTGGGTTAATGCACCGCTTCGATATATGGCGGTATGAATTTTCGTGGTAGACTCGTCAAAAGAACCCCCTTAAAAAGGTTTTAAAAGTATTACTTACTTATTATACTTATTCTTATTCTATACCTCTATACCGGATGTTTTTTAAAAGTGATTTCCCCTATAACTTTTTTACCTTTTTCGATACAAAAATAAAATTTGGTATGCTTTATTTGACCTAAATATGGACCAGAGTGGGGTAGTATTCGAATACTCGGTATTCTGAATCCTTTTCACAATGCTTTTGGCTGGTATTCGAACAGTATTGAAATACATTTCTAAGTTTGGCATTCGGTATTCGACGAATACTTTTTGAGCAGTATTCGGGATTCTGGATTGTAAATGCCTTTTTCAAATCATAGTATTCAAAAAATTGCTTTGTATTGATAACGTATGTCCTAAAAGTTTTGGCACACAATATTTATCGTTTTTTTTTAATGAAGAGAAGAGAGTATGTGGGGCACTTACGTTTCTTTCGATATTTAAGACCATTCCTCCTTAATTCCAACGATATCGTAGTCTTGGAAGATCTGTATTGCCTAGCCAGTCTCCTCGTTGACATTCCAATCTGGTTTTTGCTCTTCTCACCAATCTCTCTGACCTCTGTGCGGTAAATGCACGTGGTCTTCCACTTTTGGGAGATTCAGACATGGTTTTCCCTGCTCGCACTCCGCTATTGTTCTATAAATGGTTCTGCGTGAAATGTTTTCATTCTGGAATATTCGACAGATTTCAGCTTTGGGTATCCGCCCAACTAACTTGTAGATACTTTTTCTTATTTCTAATTTATACGACATCTTAAAGCGAAAACTTCAAAATAAATAAATCTCAACTGACAGTAAATAAAGTAAATAAACTTTTTGTTTTCAAAGGCAACTTGATATTATTTTGTTTTTGTTAAAATTAAAGACAATGAGTTTTGTGCCAAAACTTTTAGGATATACGTTAGGTATTCGTTATTTTATAACCTGTATTAGAATCGTGGTATTTAAATCCCGGTATTCGAATACACTTTTTAGTATTCGAATACCTGCTTACTTGTTTTGGTCCTGTATTCGGCAAAGTTATATGTTTTTTTTTTGGTGAGGAGGTTTTTCTACCTGGAAGGTTTTAAGGAAGAGACGATTTTGTTGGTCTTTTATGTCTTGGTGGGATGAGAAACTTTTTTGATGGAAAAGTTGTCATGAATACTAACTCCTGATGGTATTTGCATATTTTTTTCCTTTGTATTCGAGTTTTCTCGGTCCATTTACTTGTTTTACGTAACTTCCGGTTTAACCGGAAATGACTGCTACTTTCAAAAATTATTTCAATCAAAAAACTAGGGACTCAGGATGTAAATTATTATATTACCGAGGGCAAGTTGTAAACTACATTATTAACCTAAATATTTATATATTTTTATTGAAAAAAAAGCAATATAATATGAAACCTTTTTTTATAATAAATTTTGTTCATTATATACATTAATGCTTAAACTTTGCCAAGCATTGTGAGTTATTACTTACTGTAAAATGGCACAAAGAAAGCCTCATTAAAATTTAATACCGACACATACTTTTATGATTTATTGGGATTTAAGACACCACTACTAAATTTAATGTTCTAGTTTTGGCCTAATGCCTGCCAAAAGTTTTTCTTTAAAAAATCAAGTATTGTCGAACAATGAAATCCTTTATTCGAATACGGATATTGAATACTTGATTCTAAATAGTATTTATGTTTTACCCATCTATTATTGATCTGTAATACCTTAGAAACGGAATATGTTATGGTAGCAATAATACCTGCTATCACACCTAGGGCATTATAAGCGGGCATTATGATAATGCCCGCTTATAATACCCTAATGCGCTAATATGGAAATTTTATTGCTTATCCAATTTTATTTCTCTCACAATGAAGATCAAGTTTATACAAAAATAAATTAATATTTGTTCTCCTTCCAAAACTTTAGATTTCTTCGGGACGTATCCTTTCGACTTAACTTTTAAAAAAGGTATGAGACGATGGTATTGCGAAATGTCTCTATTTTCATAGACCATCAACGTAGACTTTAGGGTGGAATACTTGGTCCAGAGAGAGTTCGGACTGTATTTTTCCGACTAAAAATAATAAAGTTTGTTAAACATATCTATTAAAATAAAATCAATAACTTACCAGTTCCTCAAAATATGCCATTAAAACGGTTTCGGTTATTTGAAGAATTGCGTTCGCATCTTTCCAAATACCCAATATGCCATACTCCCGATCATACTGTTGCCTTGATTTAACTGGCAAAATATTTTCGGTCGCTTTTATGGCCTTTTCTCTTATATTTTGTGGAATTTCTTCCATTTTGATCAAATCGTTAAATAAAAAATGCCAACTGACTAACTGATAGAAACATCAAAGTCAAACTTAACTCCAGTCATTATCTACTTACGTATACAGGTACAGGTGCAACTTATTTTTTATATTGCGAATAAATAATGTAATTAGTAATTGAAAAACTCTTTTTGGGTAAAACATAAAGCATTATATGCACCACTGGCTTTACTGGACTATAATGCCCATCAGGTTAAAATCTAGCCCTCGGGCCAGAGGCCCTCGGGCTATTTCGACCTTCAGGGCATTATACATAAATAGCTATTATATTAAATATTTATTATTTATTTAAACAAAGGTATCGCCATAGGGTTGCCTATAAAAATTAGGTCAAGGCCATATTTAATTTTAAAAATTAACCTCAACATTTTTGACACCTTGTATAATGGCAAACCCTATATTTTTTTAAATACGTACATAATATGCTAATTATTAAAATATATACAGGGTGTTTCCGAACTATGGGATTAGGCATTAGGTGTGATTCCTTTTGTTATTTTATGAAAAAAAGTTCCTATAAACATATGTTCGGAGTTTATTCCTTACTGAGATACAGGGGCGTTAAAATTTTAGAAATAAATCAGTTTTTTCTAATAATTTTAATATGGTTAGGCCAATTTGGATAAAATTTGGCACATGTATTCAAAGTAATAGGGCGCTTATTTACCCCTTACCAGATTGTAATTATTGGTACCAGTGGCGTCTCAGTGGGCACCGCAACTTAAATTATTAAGAAAAAAGTACGACACTGACTTTCTTGACGTTTTTATATTTTTTTATAATTAAGCAATTATTAATACCACTCTTTAATCTCTTGTATTTTTTACCAAAGAAAAATTTTTTTGGATTTTTTTTCTGGCAAAATTAAGTAAATTTAAGATTTGTACATTATTGCATTGTATATTCTTCTTGTTTTAATAACAATTAATTTAAAAAGTTTATTTAAAACTGTCATATAACATTTATAATCATGAAATATAGTGCATTAATGTACACACCTAAACTTTTACCATTTTGGCGGCAAAAATAATCTTTTTTTTGGAAATAAACAAAATTGCATATTTTAAAGTAATTTTTAATTCTAAACATCTTTTCTTCATAACAATTTGCGATATTAGCAAAAATACAGGTAGTTTATTCTTGAGCAAAAATTACATTTTTGGCCAAACCTCGTTCATGACTGACACAATTTGATATCTGATGATTACATTTTAGGTTTTAGAGCATGTAGAACTTTTTATAAGAAATAACTTTTTTTTGTAAAATTAATAATAAAAAAGTGTCCCATATGCCGCCAACTTACGTAGACACACTGTATATCCTTTTTTTAAATATACTTAAGCGAGATATGAGTTGGCAAACTAATTATCAGTAGCTCTTGCGTTTCAGTAAAACCACCGTGTAGTAAAAAAAATATAGGCAAACAAAACATTAAGACCTGCTAGCCAAGTATTGTTTTTTCTTCGATTGGACGGAACCCATATAACATTTTTTGCCGGCGTTGTACATGTAATTTACTGGCATTGCCAACACTCTTTAATGGCAAGGCATTGGCAAAAAGGTATTAAAAAGACGAGAAAGTGGGCAATTGGCCGTTATTAGGCAGGTGTTGCAGATAATGTGATGGCATCCGTCATTAATAAGATATGCCAAAAAATGCGTTTAGGATGATATCATCCATCATTAAAAAGTTATTGGCAAAAAATGCGTTTAGGATAATGGCATTTATCATTAAATAAGTATTGCAAGTTTTATTAGTTGAATGTCCCAAAAGTTAAATAACATATTTAGAATTTTGTAATCGAAAAAATGAGAAAAAGGCAGGAAAACTTTATCAATAAAAAATTACATAATATAAATTTTTATACCGTAACAATAAACCAAAAAAAATTAAAAATAAAAAGTATGTAATAAAATTAAAAAAAAGATAGTAAATCAAAAGGAAACACTTTAAAATAGTAAGTATTTAAGGGACACTTACACTCAATTTCCAGATCCAAAACATAGGGAGAAATATTTTAAAGGAGTTTAATGTCAAAAAAAACTTTTAAATATATATAATTTTTTTATCAACACGTCTTTAAAACTTTTAATATTTTAAAAATATTTTATGCTATCTAAAATAATAATGTAAAAAAATTGATCGTAAAAAGAATATAATGTGCTACTCGTAGGAAAAGCATATTTCCAGACTCTTGTTTGGTCGGAAAAACATATATTGCTTTTCCTACACGTGACACACAATATACTTTTTATTAAAAAAATGTCAGGGGTTCATAAAGTTAATTATGCAGATTGTAATGCGGAATGTAGTAGAAGGAGCACAAAACAGAATAAAAGATCATAAAACATCAATTTTAAACGGTTTAAAAAGCACCGGAATTTCCACCCATTGTATAGAACAAAACCATTTTATAGATTTAAATAATGTTAAATTACTTTATAGAAAAAACAAAGGTAAAAAATTTGATTTATATGAACAACTAAAAATTGAAATGTCACTTATAGACAATACAATTTTTTACCAATGATCAAATAAATTTCGCAGATATGCTAATTATGAATACATTTTTACCACATCTGGGCGGCATTGTAAAAACCCCTAATAATATTTTATTGACCTTTTATGGAAAAACGTGTTAAATGGTTCTCTTTTTAATATTTTTTCTTTTTTAATTTAGTATACAAAGTATAGTTACAACCATATTTATTTCATTCTGAAAGCGATGCCGCCAAGTACACAAAAAATGATAAAGTACAACAAACCTTTTCGAAAGCACATAGCCTCGGACAGAGCCTGATTACATATTTGTTAGATAAATAAATAAAAATATTGCTAAAAAACGTATCACGTACTTAAAAACATCCTTTTATTTCGTCTCTGGCGTGCCATAAAACCTGTAACCCGACGACCAGGGTTGAATATTTTTTGCTGCAATAAATGATTGTTCACAAAAAGGTTTAATTGCTTTATCTTTTTGTGTACTTGGCGGCATCGCTTTCAGAATAAAATAAATATGGGTCTAACTATACTCTTGACAAAGCCCTAACTAGAGTAATACTCTAGTAACCTTTAAAATATTAAAAAGAATTTTTTTCCACCTATAATTTATATTTAAAAAATGTTTTACAAGAAACCAACTGCGGATACAATTCAGTATACCGGGTGTTGCTCCGTCGAGCGGGACATAGGGAATCCCATGTAAATTTTGAAGTGGTCCAATATTGGTTCCCCTAATTATTTTAGAAGAAAATATAATCGGGATTTTTTAAAGAGCACGAAAAGTTGTACCCAGTGTACAAATTTCAGCTCTTCTCAGTCCGCCAGCTAAGAGATAAATGCTAAAATAAGTTACGAATCTCCTATCTTCTTACCCGCTTTGTATTATTATAAGTTTATAATAAAATACTAGAAAAATTATTTAACCTCTTACTCTCAAGTTGTCAGATCAATATCACATCATTCTTAAATAATGAACCACTTAAATCAAGAACAAATCACCATTATTAAATGGTTTTACCAGGGAAATAGTTATCGAAGAGTAGCGGACATGTTTGCAGCCTATTTTCCCAATAGGCCAATACCAAGTAAATCGACAATAGAACGGACGATAAAAAATTTGAAACTACAGGCACAGTAATCAATAATTACAAATGTGAAGAAAATCGACGTGATCTTTCGCCAAACGATTTTTTCTATGGGGACATTTAAAAACTAAGCTACCAATAAAAAGTATGAAAATTTAGTCCAGCTAAGGAATGCTATTTCCGCTGAATGTGCCAGAATATGGATGTACCAACTAGCCAACGTAAGAAATTAGTTTTATAATCGTTTGGGTTATTGTCTGGCAGTTAATGGAGAAATATTTAAGCATTTGATTAAATCCTGATATTTTCGTCATAAATTGATTTCTAAATGTAGAAAAATTTGTTTTAATGTCTTGCGTAACTGTGTTGGAATTAGCTGTAAACCAAAATGAAATGCGAGGATTCTTTTTGAAATTCCCGTATAAAATTGTTCAGTTTTGGCAATAACATTTTAAATTAATGATCTAAATTGTCACTGATAAATCGATATGGTGTTTTTATTATTGATTTCTAGAGTACAGGGTGCATAATGAGATACTACATTGCAGCAGTATTAAGCAGTTTACTCTTTACTGGTTGGTTGAAAAATGCTCAAATTTTTATTTTGGGTTGAACTTACTGTGCTCTTCAATAAATCCTTATAGCATTTTTTTATAAAATAATTAGGGGAGCCAATATTTGACTACTTCAAAATTTACATGGGATTCCCTATGTCCCGCTCGACGAAGCAACACACGGTATAAAAAAATGTATTCCAAAATTTTTCTGATTTTGACCTTACAAACTAAGTGTTTTATTGCAAAATTAATCGTTATTCTAAACGATTTTCCATATTATATGATAAGGAAACATCAGCAAAACTATTTAATGTTCTATAAAATGTAAACATTTTAAAATTTAACTTGGTGTGTTTAAAAATTTATAATTATCATAAATATTAGGGAATGACGATGCAAAACATTAACAAACATCGGGCTAAGTAACTTTAAACCACTTTTCGAAATTAATATGTTTACACCTACTAAAACTTTATGGCTAGTTATGTCTGTCAGTACGTACTTACTATAAGAACTATATTGGTACAAGTTTTATTTACGATATTGATTTTATTAAACATATTTTTATTAGTTAATTTTTTGATACATGTACCAGGTGTTGTATTTTGACCAGAGCATAGAACATTTCATGCAAATTAAATATGAAATCAAGTACCTATTGGCCTCCCTATTTAATACAGGTTATATCATAGATCATTTATATTATTTTTTTACTCCGAAATTAAGGCATTATTGGTTGATATTTACTTATTTTTTCAAAAATATACCGAGTCTTTTATAGCAAGATTCTGACCCTTACAGTTATGATTAAATTGGTGGTTTTAAGAAAAAAGTTTAAATAAACTTCGGATGGTTTTTACCTTTTTTTTCCATGACCATATTTATGTCTACAACGTGGATATTAATGGAAGATGCTTTTTAGTGTTAAATATTCTTGTTGTTAGGAGAGCCCAGCAGGAAATTTCGGGATTTACTTTTTTTTCTTCCAGGAAGCCGTCTTCATGTCCGGTGGCACTGCAGCCTGAAGGCTTATTGTACCAAACTTCCGTTTCATTGTACCCATTCCAGTACCCTAGTTCCTTAGAAGGCCTTACTGGCTTACAGCTATCTTTCGAATAATATTGTGTCCTGGGGAGGTAGTAATGCATTTGAGAGAGTCTTTGTGCCGCAAAAAAGACTACTGAGGTTAATTTTTAATCTTAAACCGCGTGACAGCTGCAAACCTTTATTTATCCAGAAAAGAATCCACACTTTGCCATGTGTGTTTATTTTTAAGTGCGTGACTTATGTAAATTCTAATATGGGACTATTTAGGAGACTCGGAGAGTTAAATCATTACAGCACTAGAAACAGGACTATTATAGATGTTCCTTTACACAGGACCTCTTTTTTCGAAAACTCTCCTTTTTACGGTTGTCTTACCCTCTACAACAAGCTTTTAAGAGATTTTAGAAATATGCATGGTGGTAAATTCAAGAATGCCGTTAGGCAATTTCTTATTGACAAGGCATTTTACTCGGTTGCAGAGTATATGCGACATTAGACTTTGTTACTTTGCTTGCGTTTTGATTTGACAATTTTAATATTATTTTATATGTATATATTTATACAAAATTTTAACTTTATTTATAGTAATTATTTATAGCTAAGGTTTCTGTTCATTTGTATTCTTTTTTTTGTGTGTTTTTTACAATAACATTTTATATATTTATGTGTCTATGTATATTTGTGTATATCTATATATTTTTATAGTATTTATATTTATATTTATTTATATTGACGACCCCTTTGTACCTATTGTGCATTTTTAAGGTAATATATTCTATCTATCTATCTATCTATTGGTCTGCTGGGTGCGTACTATATGTTTCCGAGGGCACTCTAATATCCCCGAAGATTGCCTGTCTTTTGTGATCCAATGCCTCACACTGTGACAGTATGTTGGTTACTGTTTTGGTCTCTGCTCCGCATAATATGCAGTCCAGATTTCCGTTGTATTATCTCATTTTATTCAGATGTTCTTTCACTGGAGCATGTCCGGTGAGGAAACCTGTGATTGTTATTAACTGATACCCACCCATTTTGAGTAGTTCTTTAGCTCTTTTTGTGCAGGGTCTCTCTTTCACAGGATCTCAATTTGATATTGGATTGGGGCGCCAAAAATCTCGTTCAATTTAATGCATCCAAAACACAATCGTGTTCCTTGTCGCGAAAAAAATCATCAAACACTCATCCTTTGTTTATGAGTGGCCAGGTTTTGCAGAACGGGGACACATTTAACCTTGTGGGCATCACATTTGAGAATAACCTTAACTGGCATAAACACATTGTATCTATAGCCCCCGCGGCTTCAAAAAAAGCTTGGATTTCTTTTCCGAGCCAAAAGTATTTTTCTCCTTCCAATTTATACACTTTGTATGTGTCCCAAATTCGACCCTCTCTGGAATATTGTTCTCATGTCTGGGGAATGGCGTCCCCTACAACCCTCAACATTCTTGATGTCATTCAAAGAAGGGCTGTTCGTCTTATTAATGATCCTTTACTTACTCAAAGACTTCCTTCTCTTGCTCATTGTCGAGCTGTGGCAGATCTATCGCTCTTCTACAGATTTTACGGCTTCTGCTCCGACAAATTGTCCAGTATAGTCCCTCCTCTTGCAGTTCCCAACAGAGAAACTCGTGGTTCTGTGCGTATGCATCCCTATACGGTCCAACTGGACAGGCCCCGAACTTCCCATTTCGTTCGTTCTTTTATCCCTAGAGTTTCTAGACTGTGGAACCTGCTGCCAGCGGAGGTCTTTCCATCTCCCCCAAATCTTCAAGTTTTTAAGTACCGTGTTAACAAATTTCCTCTTACCCTGCTTAAGACACCCACGGTACGTTAGTATTTAGGCTTTCAGCCTTCGTGGATTGTCCAAAGATAAAAAAAATGGTCCTCCGATGTATATTTTCCATACATCTGTTGAGGAACCGTTTCTCAGTGTGGTATTTGCTGGCCTTTTACCCAGTTTTGAACCGCACTCCGGAAGGCACTCTTTGGCACTCCAAGGACTGGTTCTGGCCCGACGTATGTCGTGCCTGACCCCCTTCTAGCCAGTTCGTCTACGTTTTCATTAACCTTGTGTTGTTGCGTTGCGCGATGCCAGTTTCCTGAGCTCCTCGAGACATTCTAGTACCAGCCAAGACGATACCTTGAGATTGGTTAATGCACCAAGGGCTGCTTGACTGTCCGGGATTTACTACAGCGCGGCAGAATAATATTTCGGAGAATACCTTGTACCCCGATAAGTACCTCCACCAAATATGAGCCCGTATACAGGGCCAATCGTCAAAAACAAAAATGTATCCTTAAGAAATTTTCAAACCCGTCAGATTAAGATAGGGTAAGTTAATTACATGCTAAACAGTGTAATCTGAAAATTTGAGAGTGATGTAAAGAAAGCGAAGGGCTACAAAAGTGAAAAAAAACGTCATTTTAACATTCTCGAGAGTGGATATTTTTTTATTTTGTAGAAAATAATTTGGGAATAAGGAAAAATATATAATCTCATACGATCCAAACGATTTCCACAAGTCGAAATAACAGTATTTTTTGACATATTTAAAAGTCAATATCTGCTTCCCTCACCAATAAAAAGTATACATTATGTAACATTTTTTCATCGTATCATCTAAGCTTTGCAACCCAATAGGTCGCTATGACGCTTGAGTAAATCACCATTTATCATCGTGGGCTTTCCTACTAGGTGTAAAAAGTGTTTTAAAAGACGCAAGAACCAGCTTTTAATTTTTTTAAGCAGCATAGTATTATTATTTTTTTCCTCTTCATTTTGAAAAAAATAAAAAATGTCTAAAGGCTTTTTATACCTTGCTACTTGGTATATACCCTGTATTATTCAAATAATTTTCTTTTTGTTACAGGAGGCGATGGGACGTACCACTTTAAAGTACTTGTGCCCAGTGTGGCAGCAGGTGCTATCATCGGGAAAGGGGGCGAAACTATTGCCCAAATGCAAAAGGAAACTGGAGCCCGCGTAAAGATGTCCAAATCACATGATTTTTATCCAGGTAAGGACTGTTACTTCATAAGAAAAAGGTAATGTTTTTTATTAAAGGAGTTAAATATTTTTGAAATAACTAAAGAAATTATTAGATATACGTGTGGTGTTTATCAACATACGATTGTTAAAACAATCTTTGCCTAAATGCAAACATCAGTTAAATCGTATTTCTTTGTTTGGTATACTGAGTTTAAATTTTTTTAATGTTATTTATATGTTATTTATAGCCAATTTACGTATTCCGCTGTATTTAAGGTCTGTTGACATACCCAAATGCCATATTCATTAACCCACTGCCTCCATAATTAATTTTTTTCACCTTTCAAAGTCATATATATTCATTGAACATTACTAATGTGATAGTTGATTTCAGAAGACAAAACATAACCTCGAGGTGAAGTATCGGATTATCGTATTTCATATGAAAATAATCCCGTGTGATTTTTTTCACACTTGTTATGAAATATGTGTTGGTGTAAAATTCTAAATTAGGGTGTCCAGAGACTCAATTAACAAACTTTAAGAAGTGAGTCTTAATTACAAAAAAAAAAAGAAAAAAAAAAGAAAAAAAAAAAGAAAAAAAAAAATTAAATATTTTTGTTTAATAATACAATATTTTATTTTCGATGTAATTTGTAATTTTTGATTCAGTATTGAAGTCCATAAACTCTTATTGTTAAAATAATTTTTTACTCGAAAACGGCTCATTTTATCGATGTACAAGAGTACCTTTTTTTAGCAAACAGGGCGTAAAAATATTATCAATAATGTGCGAAAACTAGTCCGTCCCTGGCAAACTAAAGAAGCGACATAAGTTTCAAGGGCACTATTTTAAGAGGTCTTTACTAGTATGCATCGTACTAAAATATTATCAAATTATACAGAGCGCTTTAAAAGTTATTCACGAAAAATCGATTTCTAGCTGCCCCCTTTAGGGGATCATATCTCCGCAGGGGGCTTAAACGGAAAAAATTTTATAGAAACTTGTCGTGTTATTTTCATCTGTTCCATACGTGTGCGAGAGTTTTCCCACATTTTCCCGGACACCTTGTATACTAGCCGACCGTGCCTACTTCGTTGGGCGTTAATTATATTTTTCTCTGAACTTTTTTTTAATCATAATAAAATATAGCCTATAGTATTCCTGCATGGTGTAGCCAACCAACTACCACTAAAATTCTAAAATTTAATATTTATTTACACTTCCAAAAACAAAAATATTAAGTCAACGTCAAAATGTATGCAATTCCTAATGTCTTTCCCGAGTGAACGCCAAAAACACCACGCCCACATCTCTGTAGATAAAGATTATGTAAATACATTTTCAACAACCTGCACCGAGAATCAATGAAAAATAAACTTTCTGGCACGGAGTGTGGAAGGGCACATTGGACAATACCGATTTATTACAAGGCCACATTTCCGTTGACGTAGTGCCAATTTTTATTTATAGCCATTATATGTTACAAATTATTTTCGGAAAAAGTGAATTACGTATGACAGTTGCAAGTTAAATGCGTTTGCTTGCATTTTTTTTAAAATTATATTGCTTTGAAAATAAATGTTTCCGACACGTTGTGTATTGTGGACGTTTATTTTTGTGCTACTGTCATTTTTGATTTGAATTTCGGAATTAAAATTTTACTTCTCTTTCCGTCTGTTTTATTAAGAACGTAAATTATGCTTGTAAGGGCGGGAATGAATTTTGGGCTATAAAACAGTTTTTGGATGTTTGAGGACACAGCTTTGATTTTGCTGAAAACTCTTTAAAATAATATACTTAAATCGTCACTATTGCTAACTTCTCTATTATCAAAGATGGCAAAGTTTTAGTATTTTTACGCCTATTCAGGATCTCACACACCGGCGCGAAACTCTTGCGGTGCGAATTTTTGTTGCGGAAAATCGCAGGCGGAGAAGTAGCGGTCAAGACTTCCCCACATTGCCGCGAAAACCAAAAACTAATCCGCGACTGTCCGCCATACAAATATGAACATCACAGACTCAAGAAACTTGAAACTTTTTTTTTTAAATCATCACCCTATATATTATGTCATCTTAAATAGTTTTTGAAAGATGACCACTTAAATTACTGATCTCGATGAATTGCCAATGTTATTATGTTAATGTTAAATGGAATACCCTGTACTTACCTACATATATCCTTAATAAAGTTTCATAAGAATGATTATTCATCATATAGTATCATTCATCTCATAACACATAATAATATTGAACAAAAATAAGGTATGCATATGCAGCCAGGATTATCTCATATTTAATAAATGTTGACCAGCATATCATTATGAAATTAAAAGTAAATAATTACTACACCTTAGTGTTAAATTACGTTGTCTCAAGAAACAAATATATTTATGTTCTGACGTGAACAACAGGCGTGCAGCCTCCGAGGTCCAAAATTCAAGGTCATTATCGTAGAAATCAGTGGGTAAACACTTAATTTATAATAATAGTTATTAACAAGTTGTTGTTACTTTGTAATATAGTGTCAGAGTCTAAAAAACTGTGTACCACGACAAAAAAATCTTTATTTTTAATTCATCATATTTCGAATAAAAGTAATTCTTCAAAAAAATAGTTATTTACATTACAAGATGCGAAAGTTTACTTTTTGGTGTGAGGTGGTTTTTAAATGGCAGAGGCGAAGCCGAGGCTATTTAAAACCTCCGAACACTTGAAATGCCTTCGCATCGTGTAATGTATTATATTTTTCTGCTACTGTTCTATGTATCGCATAATTTAATAATCATTAACATCATGTTTTAATAGAAATATCAGAGATTTTGAAATTTTACCTGTTAAAAATTAATCCATAGCAACACATTTATTGTTGACATTGTCTGTCATCAGCACTTGTCAGATATTAAATTATTGTTAATTTAGTATAAATCCATTCCCATTTTAAAATGTTAAATGAATATGAAAATGGCATCCAAAAGGCAGCTGACCTTGCGTGTGCCTCACTTCTGCTAGACAAATCTAAAGAGAGGTACCATCAAACATATAAATCGTTTTCTGAATGGCTTGCTACAAAAAATGTGGGGCGGATGAGGAGAATGTGATGTTGGCGTATTTTCAAGAAAAATCCGAGTCTTCAATGAATGAAGCTAAGTTATGAAGAAATAAGAAATGACGTGGCTATAGTAAAAATAGTGGAGTCTAAAAATAAAGTTAAAAGAAACTTTGTAGTAACCAACGATGAAGGCTCAGTTCCTGATGTCAGATTTCTACAGGAATATATTAAGCTGAGACCAAGGAATGCTCTAGATGAGCGCTTATTGTAGCGTTATGAAAGAGGTAAATGTGTTAATCAAGTAAATGGAAAGCACACTATGTCAAATGTACCTAAAGAAATTGCGAAGTTTTGAAGCTTGAAGACATCAGTAGATACACTGGCCATTCTTTTAGAAGAACGTCAACTACGTTCCTTGCCAATGCTTCGGATGTCGACATTTTGGACTTAAAAGGCATGGAGGTTCGAAGTCTTCTTCTGTTGCGGAGGGATATATTGCTGAATCCTATAGTAATAAGGTGGAAATTTCAAAGAAGATTTTACACGAAATTCCTACCAATATTTCCTCTAATGAAGTAACAGTGAAAAATATGAATATTAACGTAGTTAAAGGTGATAACGATACCCCAACAACAAATTTAAAAACTATTAATTCAAGTATTATTCCTCCAATTTCTTTTGCTAATTGCTCAAATTGCACAATTACTTTTAATGTCAATACCTAACCTAGTTTTTAAAATATTTTGACATAAATTAGTTACTTTTTATAAATAAACCCTAGTATTTCCCACAAGCATATTTTCTTTTGTTTACTCTTACTTTTTGTCCAGGCGCTGAAAATATTACTTTCGTAGCTAGCAACGCTTAGCAACCAGGTAACACGAAGGTTCTCTTTCGTTATCATTCGCGTTGCTAGGACAACAAACTTTTCTTATTTATACAGTAGTAGAAAAAAATATTTATTTAAAATACTAATAGTCACTGAGCCAGTAATGGAATGGAATTCATGATAAGATCACTTTTAAAACCTTTTAGGGGGTTCCTTTTGATGAGTCTACCACGAATATTCATACCGCCATATATGAAAGCGGCACTTTAATCCAGCCTGTCAATGTCAAATGTTTCGGGTGTCGGACTGGGCGAGCACGACTTTCTGTTTAGGTTTTACATGCAATTTTTAAAGACTATGCCGAAAATTGTGAGGATTACGGTCATGAAACATGTTTCGGGTTTCGTGACTGTAATGTAAGTGGAGGTATAAATAGAGTATTATTGGTTTTTTAGATGTAATAGCATCTGTGTATTACTTCCGGTTTTAACCGGAAGTGATATAAACTTTGATATTTTAAATGGAACATCCTGTATATTTTTAGGATTTGAATTTTACATGTCATTCCTAGAGATTCACGACTTGACTTGATTTTCAAGCTACTTGACTTGACTTGACTTGATATCAAGTCAAGAACAAGTCAAGTATTTGTTTTTAAATTCAAGTCAAGTCAAGTAGTTACACATCAAGTAACTTGAAAATCAAGTTTTTCAAGCTAACTACTTGATTTTCTTGAAATTTTTTTTTTTTTTGATATTAATCTGATTAACTGCCAAAACGGAACAACAATAAAAATCTATGTACATATAGATGTAATCTTTTATTTAAAAAACATTTAAAAACGAAAACTCTAACAAACTCAGTTTAATAATAAATGAAATAATATGAAATAAAAATACAAAATATTTTAAATTCTGACAATAAAACAACGGAAAAACAACAAACATGAAAATGAATATCTAAAATAAATCTTTAATATCCTCATTTGCCATCCATGATTTGAGACACATAAGGCTTCTAACGGGTTATCGCCTAACCGATTTCTTGTTTTTGGTAAGGGTTAAGGCAGCTCTAGAAAACTGCCTTTCAACTGGAGCTGAAGAAGCTGGCGTTGCCAAAAGTCTTTGGCCATTGCGGCAAGGTTTGGAAAAATGCATTCGTGTCTCTTCCACCATTCTAAAATATCTTCAGTACTATCAGCTCTTGGGTCAGAAATATATTTGTCGATTTCGTAACGCCAGGCCATATCGTCGTCTGCATTATGGGCAGGTTTTTATTAAACAAACTTAGTAGATCTATTTCAAACTTTTCGACACTACTATTTTTACTAGGGTTTGAAGATGCTGCTACTTGAAGTGATGGTTCAGAAATTTGCAGAGAGTCAGCCCTAAAATATTGTGCTTTAAAAATATCTTCAAAATATTTAATTGCTTCTAACTGCAACTCCTTTCCCCAACTTGTATTGCAGAATGTTTCCACTTTATGTCAGGGGTCCAAAATCAGGACAACACAGTACATCCAGTTAGTTCGTTCGTAATGTTTAATGATTTTGTCTCTTGCCGCTTGAATACTATTTATAATCTTTTCATCGATTTCATCTCGATCAGGTTTATTGTCAAGTTCCATTGCCCACGATTCTAGTCTATCCAGCAACATATTAATGCCGATTATTACCATGGGTAAAGTAGCATATGATTCACCTTCTAAAATTATAGAAATACTCTTAAAAACATTAAGGTACTGGCAAATTCGTTCCATTAACGACCATTCTGTGTCGGTTGGCTTTAAAGTTTTTAAATTTTCTACATTATCACAAAGGATGTTAGAGTGCGTTTCTGTGGATATTTTTGTATCGATTTCAGAAATATGTGTTTTAAGTTCTTTGATGAACGTAAAATTACTATTTGTATTGTCGGTAGTAATACCTTGTACGCATTTTGTAACATCGTAGAATTGTAATACTTCGAAAAATAGCTTTGCAATTGCATTACCAGTATGTTGCCCATGTGCTGGCATAAAATCTAGAAGGATACAATGAAGTTTCCAATTTTTATCGATAAAATGGGCGGTAATACCATAGTACCCTTTCATATTAAAGAAGACCATCCATCAATTGTGAACGAGATTTTTGAATTGCAGGTTTTCAAAAATGACTTAATTGTTTGCTGCGCTGCTGCAAATGTTTTTAATGTCAAAGATTTCATTTGATTCCGACCAGGTAGAGTTGCCTTTGGATTTAAGAATTTATAAATTTTTTCCACTTATAGCATCTTCAAAAAGTTGAAAGGAGATACTTCTGTGCTATATATTCTACAAGTAGTTTTGAAATTTGTCTTGTTGGAAGTTTTCTGAACAACTGAGTGGTCTGCAAAAAAACAAAACTGGAGTTAGTAAAATGCAGCGCAAGGTGCAAGAATGTTTACGTTATAATATCCCACTTTTAAATGAAAAACTGCTGCCAAATTTACTGCCATAATGCTTTATCTTATATATAATAAAACCCCAAGAGTCAATTTATTTCTAAACTTAAAATTCAGAAGAAACCGCCATTTGGATTGGCCATTTTGAATTTTATATTTTAACTATTACTTTTAAATCAGGTAATATTTGGACCCAAAAACATCGAAATGCAAAAAAATTTATAGCATGTCCCACAATTTTGAATAGAATGTCTTAAAGTCAATATAGATTTTTGTAAATATACTCTGATGAGTTTATTAATGCAGGGTGTCCAAAAACTGCTGCACCGACTTCAAAATCAGAATTTTTAAATGACACATCATTACCTACACAATTATATCATCAATTATCTCGATAATTATTTTTAATTTATTATACCTTTTTAATATAAGAATATGTTTTAAAGTCAAGGAACCTATAATATCTAATAATAATTATAATAATAATAATAACAATAATACATATTATAAAACTAAAGTTCGCCACACGAGTCTTGCTATTCTTACACTTTTAATAATTTGGCAACAATACCTCCCTGCAAACAGAAACCCGGAATTCTTGTCACAGATGGGTGGTCGTCGAGACCCCTATTCTTACACTTTTAATAATTTGGCAACAATACCTCCCTGCAAACAGAAACCCGGAATTCTTGTCACAGATGGGTGGTCGTCGAGACCCACCACCCATCTATGACAAGAATTCCGAGTTCTCATTGAAGGTATTGTTGCCAAATTATTAAAAGTGTAAGAATAGCAAGACTCGTGTGGCGAACTGTATAAGTGTGGCTTAAAATGAACTGATCCGGATTTTGAAAAAATTGCTTTTTAAGGTGTTTTTGGGGATCAGGGAATTCAAATTAAGCATTTTTCTAGCATATCATTCTTAATCTGTTTTTTTTAAAGATTTTTTTAGAAGGGATAAAGTTAAAGAAAAAAAAATGAAAGATTCGTTATCTTTGATCCAGAAATCATATAAAACGATAACAAACTCAAGTTGTTATAATCCAGATTAAAATTGCTCATTTTTGTTTAGTTGAAATGAACTGATTCAAATTTTGAGAAAAAATAACTTCTTAAGGGGTTTTTCGTGATCAAGGAATCCAAATTAGGCATTTGATTTTTTTCTAGTATGATTTTTTTATGTGTTTTTTTTCAAGATTTTTCAAAAACGGATGAAGTTGGAAAAAAACAAATGAAGTATTCTGGTGCAGCAGTTTTTGGACACTCTGAATAAATAAAATTCTAATAAGTAATTTAATTTTTTTTTGATTGTCAAGAATCTTTTATACAATTATTTTTTTCTACACCCTGTAGTTTTTGAGGAGGAGGTATGCATACGCCCCTAATAAAATGCCCACCCTGTAAAATTATTTACTATTTAGTGTTAGCTCAAATCTAATTATTATTATTAATTTTTACCTTCTCAAGCCAATTTGGAATTGTGCTAAGCCTATTCGAACTGGCAGAGGCTTCTACCTCGGAATTAGGTGGGCTGGATCTACCAAAAATGTTTTCGTAGACTCTAGTGTGTTTAGCTTGCATATGCCTCCTAAGTGAAGATGTTCCACAGTTTTCATTTTTAAAACTATATTTTTTACGACACATAGGGTACATTTGCCTTGTTTGTCGGTATTTTTCTTACTCTTAGGATCCTGCTCGATTATGAAATAATCCTTAATTTTCTTCGTTTTATTAGATACACTTTTATTAGCTGTAATTCGTTTTGCCTTTGATGGCGCCGACCCTGCACTTTCTTCTTCTGGTTCGGTGTCATCAGATTCTGACACTTTTTCATCTACGATATATTCTGAGCCGCTGCTTTGAAAAGGTTCCGACTCCATTTCTGACAAATCACTTCTTAAATCGGACATAATAATTCTTTTGCGGTAGCCGTTTATTCTTAAACAACGCTGCTCTACTAATGCTGAAAGCACAAGCACGTCGTCATCGTTGCTGTGTGAATTACCTATTTAACCTCGGTGAATCCCGCATTTTAACGCTTCGATGCGCACTCACAGATCACCATCAAGTAATATCAAGTAGTTTGATTTTACTTGATATCAAGTCAAGTAGTTTAGTCCGAAAATCAAGTCAAGTCAAATATCAAATTTTTAAAAGCTTGAGTTTTCAAGTCAAGTCAAGTATTTAAGAAAAAATTCAAGCTACTTGTCTTGATGAATCTCTAGCATTCCTGATATAAAACCCTTTAATATATCCATAACCTAACTTTTTTGGTTTTGGAGAACATGGCGTTTGAAAATGTCTAAAGGACAGCACAATATGCATGTTTATGGAAAAACAAATTAACATAACAAAAATTTAAAATGCTAAAAATAGTTCTTTTAAAAGACTCTGCCTTTAGATACCACTATAAAATAACTTCCTGTTGCACCGGAAGTGGTGTAAAATTTAAACTTCCAAGTATGATAACCCTGGTAATTTTAATGAAACACCCTATATATTTTTTAGGATTTAAATTTTTAAGCTATTCCTGATATAAAATCTATAATATACCTATAACCTATCTTTTTAGTTTTAGGAAAACTGCGTTTGAAAAGGTTCAGACGACGACGACACAGTGTCCATGAACCTGTTTATTGTGAGTCTTTCGGACCTTTTCAAACTCCGTTTTCTCTAAAAATTAAAAAGATAGGTTATGAGTATATCATAGGTTTTATATCAGGGAATAGCTAAAGAATTTAAATCTTAAAAAATATATAGGTTGTTCCATTTAACAGGGTTATCATATTTGAAATTTAAATTTTACAGCACTTCCGGCTAAACCAGAGTAGTATTATAATGGTTTCTAAAGGTAAAGTCTTTAAAAGGAACAATATAAGCATTTTTAATTTTTGTTATGTTCATTTGTTTTCCCATAAAACTGCATAATGTGCTGTCGTTTGGACATTTTCAAACGCTATTTTCTCCAAAACCAAAAGAGTTAGGTTATGAATAGATAAAAGGTTTTATATTAGGAATGACCTGTAGAATTCAAATCCTTAAAAATATACAGGGTGTTCTATTTAAAATATCAAAGTTTATATTACTTCCGGTTAAACCGGAAGTAATACACAGATGCTGGTATATCTAAAATTGGCATCTAGTGATACATATACTGTTCCTAAATTTGAAAACTATACGGTTGCAATGAAAAAACAAATTGCTGGATAGTAATTTCGTTGTCACCCGGTATACTTACCATCCTAATAAATTAATTAAAAAGCCCCGTTAACTCAGAAAAAAATTAATTGTTTTTAATTGCAAACTCATTAAATATATGGAGAAGGGTCTTGCCTAATGAATATTATGAACATTAAAATAAACAACTGATATCTAAAATCGCATAAAGTAAGATTAAATACTATATTATTGATGATAAATAACTATTTTGGAATAATCAGCCAATTTTTATTATGTTGTCGACAAACAAGTTTAACAAGTTAGTAAATAATAATATCGGATTCACAAAGGAGGTGGCTCATCTCACTCTTTATGGAAAATTTTGAATTGAGACATATCGGGTGTTATAAATTTGGCTCTTACTGTTGAGATCTCGAAAACTATAGAAAATATAACGACCACGGTTAGATTTGGCAAAGTTGTGCTTTTATATGACTATACCTTCTAGAAAGTTGCTAAAATTTTAATTTTCTTCCGTACCTCCAAGTAAAACCTACAAAACAGCCTGTCTAGTCCTTGATTGAAACCCCTGTACAGTGCGTCCAATTTAACTTGCCTAAATTTTAAGTGTCTATCAAGGTTAGTTTATATTTATACTTGGTTGCGACCCCCTTGCATCTCTTATTTCTATTTCTATTTTTTCTTTTCTTGGTTTTGGTACCTTCAGGTCCAATCCACCACTCTCCCCCTTCCGGACTATGCTTTTCAGGGCTTCGTCGGCGGAAAATCTGGATAATCGAGCTCGTAGCTCCCAGAAATTCCCAAAGAAAACAAATTATTCAACAATCGATGCAATGCATAAATTGTCGGCTGTCGAACCAAGATCTGCTACTGGTGTTACGTATAACCTTCACTTTCACTACTGACAGTTCCCAAGGCACGCCCATCTATTTCCCGCCATTTGAGAAATACCTCGTGTTCACCACCAAACAGGATTCCATCAGCTTATAGGAATCTTTGCTCACAGCGCTTAGATCCAGAAGAAAGATGCCGTCAATTTAGCGTGAATCTTTCCTTGATCCCCGAAGGAAAAAAACGTTCGTACGACACCTCTAGTCGCCACTCCGGGAAGAACTTTGTAGTTCTCTACGCACGTCCGCACTGTCCGGAGGTCAAACAAAGAGGCTTGCATCTCTTAGGCCCGCCGCAAATTGAACCCAGCCCACGCGTGCATAACTTTGTAAAACATGCTTTTAAATGGAGTGGCGCATATTGGACCCAGCCCAGAGCTAGCCCATTCTGCTGCCAGCCACGCGTTGATAGGTTTGTGTTCGCCGCAAAGATTTCGTGGGTCTTGTGCAGAATGGGTTTGTTTTAAAAATCTGAGATATGGTTGATCCCGAATTGGGTCCAATATGCGGTAAACTAATCAAAAACGTGAGCGTGGGAAGGATGGGTTGAGCGTGGGCTGCGAGTGTGCTGTGCGTTTGCGGCGGGCCATGGGCGGTTCGAGGTCGGGGACGCAAGGAAGGGCACTCCACGAAGAAAAGTTGGCAAGACTGGGTAAAATCAAAGCTGGTGATCAATCCAGTGGCATCTAGAATTTGCGCATTTCTATTTGCATTGTTTTGAAAGTAATATTTACGAAAGATGTAATTCCAAATGTTTTTATTTAAAGTAAAATAATTTACAACTTAATAATAATTAAAAACTGTTGTGTAAACGGTTGTTCTAATAATACAATAAACTGTATATCTCCGGCACTGAACAACATGGCCGAAAAATGGGAGATGGGACGTCATCACACGTGAAAGCAATATGGCCGAATGTCGCCCGAACCTATATAGATCGACTTTGATGCCTATAACTTTTTATTTCTTAACTTAAAAAATGATCCGAAAATCAACTTGTACTGTGAATTACGAGGTTTTTTTTTATAAAGATTACACAAAACAATTTTATTAACAGAATATATTGACTTAACTTACTACTTGTGGTATAATATACAGGGTGTCCCATAAAAAAGTTATGTCAGTATATTGTTTTTATAAAATTATTTTGTGTAATCATCATAAAAGAAAATAAAAATTAATAATTCGTTGTACAAGTTAGTTTTTGGATCATTTTTTAAGTTGAGAACTAAAAAAGTTATAGACATTTAAAATGTGGACAAGTTAGATTTTACGCACAGTACATATGTTTTTTTCGTTACACTAAAAACGAGATAAACCAACTTAAACTTTTTATGAACAAAATAATCTAAAGTTCGTTAAAATCTAAGAATTTAAGAACAATAAGAAGTAACGCAACCTGTTGAAGTGCAAAATCTATGTCAAATCTGATCAAAAATAAAATTCTTTAATATTAAATATTAGTTCAAAGCCAAGAATTTGATTTCTATTTTAATAATCCCATTTAAATTGCAAAACTTTTCTGTGTGGCAATGCTATACCTTATGAACATTATGGCATAATTAAATGGTTATTACGTATATTTAAAACCATTTATAATAAAACTAGTATGATAATAATTTTAAAAATATTTTTTGTACTAGCATGTGGAAAGCAGCACTTTTCGCAAGCAATTTAGTTTCGTAAGTGTATCTTTTCCGCACTAGTGCGAAAAAGTTAACCCTTGCAAATTCCCCACTTAAACAGGTACTTAAAATGTTTTTAATTCTGAAGTTTAACTTAGTATCATTTTATTATTGGCATAGTATTCTTTTATTTGTACAAATGAGGTGTAAAGTCAACGAAATATTCACTAAAAATTAATATTTTTTAAAAACATTGTTACAAAAATCCTGGAATATATTAAATTTGCTTGTCAGATTTTTAGTTTTGACAGGTGCCGGTGTCATTATTATAAAAGATCAAAGTCATTAAAAGTCATCGATTATTAAACGTGTTTTTAGTACATTCTGATCAGTATCGTCGATTTTGAATAAAAAACGTTTCCCATGGAGTCTTCTGACGAGGAATTACCTGAATCCATTCTAAAAGCCGCCGAAATAGCAAATTTAGATTTGTTGCCGTCCAAGTCGTAGCACAGGTACGAGAAAGAATATACAGCATTTACAAGCTGGTGTGGCGAGAAAAAATCAAAAGTATGAAAGAAGAAGTTTTTATGGCATATTTCGCGGAACTTGCTAAAACATATAAGCCCAATACCTTATGGTCAAGGTATTCCATGTTAAAAAGTGTCATTAAGATCGAAAAAAACATGGATTAAAGCAAATAATTGAAAGTTACATCATTTTTGAAGAAGCAAAATGTCGGATTTAGATCCAAGAAGGCCAAAATTTTCTCGAAAGATGAAATAGCAAAATTTATTAATAATGCTCCAAATGATGTCTATCTAGCGATGAAGGTAGCTACAATTTTCGGACTAGCTGGTGCGTGTCGTCGAGAAGAATTGATAAAAAATTAGCATTGATGTTATTGACGATAAGGGGAATCTTTTAATTGTAAATATTTCAGACTTCAAAAACCATTTTAGCCGAAGTTTTGTCTCATTTCCGAGAGGAAATTGCAAATGGAAAATATACAGCTTTGTATAGAAAGTATGTCAGTTTACGAAAGCTCGAAACACTACACAGAAGATTTTTTGTTAATTACAAACAATGGCTTGTACTGTCCAGTGCATACGAATAAATTCTTTTGGCAAGATGCCCTTTGCTGTCTATTTACGTCTTCCAAACACAGAACTTTACACGGGACGTAGCTTTCGCCGTTCCTCAGCTACAATGTTAGCTAATTCTGGTGAAGGCATAACGAATATTAAAAGACTTGGACGTTGGAAGTCATAATCTGTTGCAGAAGGCTACGTAGAAAGCTGTACAAGTTTCAAGATGGACTTATCAAACGAAATATTATCCCAAAATTCATCTACCTTTGAACACAGCAAAACGCACTCAAGGCCCATTGTAACGTCTTTTAGCAAGAAACAATATGTCTCTGTTACTTGGAACGACAACCGGTTCCATTGCACCTCAACGACAATCTTCAACTCCGCAACTTACCCACAACAACTTGCCTCTGCGATTCATTTGCAAAATGTTACCAACTGTTCTTTACGATTAATGTTGTAAATAATAATAAGTAGTAATGGTAAAAATAAATATTATCAAATGGTTTGTTTAGTTTGACTTTTCTACACACTCGTAGAAGAAATAGCGTTTATAACACGTGCCGAAAGTGCCTTTTCCGCAGTTCACTGCTTGACCGAAATATACTATTATACACTATCTCATTATGCACCCTGTACTCTAGAAATCAATAATAAAAACACCATATCGATTTATCAGTGACAATTTATTTATTATTTGCCAAAACTGAACAATTTTATACGGGAATTTCAAAAAGAATCCTCGCATTTCATTTTAGTTTACAGCTAATTTCAGCACATGCACTCACAGTTACGCAAGACAATAAAACAAATTTGTCTACATTTAGAAATCTTTTTATGACGAAAATATCAGGATTTAATCAAATGCTCAAATATTCCTCCATTAACTGCCAGACAATAACCCAAATGATTATAAAACTCATTTCCTACGTTGGCTAGTTGGTACATCGGGCACATTCAGCGGAAAAAAACATTCCTCAGCTGGTCTAAATTTTCATATTTTTTATTGGCATAAAGCTTAGTTTCTAAATGTCCCCATTGAAAAAAATCGTTTGGCGAAAGATCCGGAGACCTGGCTGGCCAAGATATTGCGTGGTTCGGGTCTATGATGTCGTTATTAAATGCGTTGTTCAAGTATTCGCGCACAGCTCTGGTACCGTGTGCTGGGCAGCCATCCATTTAATACCAAATTTCTTGATTTTCACGAGCAAGGTTGGTGGTGTGGTCTTGTCCAGTAATGTCCTCCAGTTTTCTCGTGATAATGTTTCCGTCGGCCTCCTCTAGACAAAGTATTACTTCTAAATCCCTCTCGTTTTGTACAATTTGTCTCTAATTTTCTTGTCGATTTTCTTTACATTTGCAATTATTGATTACTGTGCATGTAGTTTCATTTTTTTGTCGTCCGATCTATTGTTGATTTACTTGGTATTGATTGGCCTATTAAGAAAATAGGCTGCAAACATGTCCGCTACTCTTCGATAACTATTTCCCTGATAATACCATTTTATAATTGTGATTTTTCTTGATTTAAGTAGTTCATTATTTAAAAATGATGTGACATTGTTATGCAAACTTGAGAGTACAAGGTTAAATAATTTTTCTGGTATTTTATTATAAAGTTCTAATAATACAGGGTGCGTAAGAAGATACGAGATTCGTAACTTATTTTAGCATTTATCTTTTAGCTGGCGTATTGAGAAGAGCTGGAAATTGTACACTGGTTACAACTTTTCGTGCTCTTTAAAAAATCCTCATAATATTTTCTTTTAAAATAATTAGGGAGCCAATATTGGACTACTTCAAAATTTACATGGGATTCCGTATGTCCCGCTCGACGGAGCAACACCCGGTATAGTTTGTTTTTGCTAAATTCAGTGATAACTTAAAGGATTCCAACCATCGTTTTACTATCCTAAAATTACCATGAAATGTTAATTTTCCACTTTTGTTCCAGGAACGACCGAGCGAGTGTGCCTAATTACCGGTAACGTAGATGCCATTTTGACTGTTTTAGACTTTATTATGGATAAAATTAGGGAGAAACCTGACTTAACGAAGCCAGTTATAGAAGCTGGTGATAGTAAATTAACCCAAGAAAGAGATAAACAAGTAAGTTGTATTTTTATACATATTTTAATAATACAAATGAACCAAACATTGGAAGGTTCGAAATACACTCATGGACAAAAATATCGCATATGCTTGATTTTCCACATAAGCTTCAATAGAAAAATGCTTTAAATTAATTTGGCTATATTAAGACAATTAAAAAAAAGAGAATGTTAAAGAAAGGTGAAGCGATTTGAAAAAACTGAATAATTTTTAATCTCTTAGTATGATGTGCTGTTATAAGAGAGTAATTAAATTTGTGATAATAAAACATTAGAAAAAAGTAAGGATATAACTTATTCGTAAATAAGATTAGTGCTTTTCAACAGCACATTACACAGGCCGATTAAATTTTTTTATTTTTGCCGAAAACTTTTAATCACCCTGTAGAATGTATTGCTAACAGTAAATAACAAAAGTTACGTCAAACACTACACTGTGTGCAAAAAGTCCCGGAACCCCTTAATAATTCGCAAATGCGCTCAATTATCGAAAAGTCTTCCAAATAAAGTTTATAGATATATTTTAGATCTATTTTATAAAAATATGTTTACATGTACAGGGGGCATCACAACGAAGATATAGACACAAGTTACCTTTTTTTAAATGGAATGGTGTATATTTTATTGGATTTTTGAATTCTCCACAAAATTTTAACATGACTTTGTGTAACATATGCTATACCTAAACTCACTAGTTTAAAAGATACAAGGGTTTAAAAAAATATAATGTAAATATTTACTAACTTTTAAAATATGAAAACACTTATTAATAAAAACAGAATTGACACAATAATAACTTGATAACTCGATCCCCAAACCCTCGAATCATAAGAAGCGTTATTCTCTCTTTCTCAGAAAGTGCCATGACTAGTTATTTTAAATAGTTTAACTAACAACTGCTCAATAATTACCAAACGTCACTTATACATGTCATACATACCCAAAAATGTTACTATGTAAATGTAACTAGGTAAATATTGTAACAGGTGAAAATAAAAAATATCGATAAAATACTTTTTTAAACCCTTAGATTAGATTAGATTAGATTAGGAGGTGGATTGCATATCCTCTAACACTGCAACCTGCTCAGGTTTATTGTGTGTCCTCCGTCCATAGCTTAGAGCACGCTATCCAAGCCGGTCTGTTTAATCAGACACAAGCTTGAAACTGGCCCCTTGGTATATCTTGCCGCTTTAGGTTTTCTTCACCCAGCCTTGCAAACCGCAGACGACAAAGGGCTTCGCAGTAGCACCATACGTGTTCTGCGGTTTCTTCCCTCCTCCTGGCAGAACCTACATAGGTTTTCTTCTGCCAGGCCCATAGTTTCCAGGTGTTTATTCAGTCTGCAATGACCTGTCAGTTGACCCACTATTATTCTTACTGCCTTCCGGTTATAATTCAGAAGGTCTTTTGTAAATTCTGGCGAGTAAGCCTTGATGAACACTTTCGCCTGACGCTGTCCTGATGTTCTCCTCCACCAGTCTTGTGATTCCCTCATAATCCATGATCTAATGGATGACCTTACCTGGCATGATGGAATACCACAGTAGGGCTCAGGACCTACCATTGTCCTACCAGCCCCCTCCTTTGCCAATTTATCAGCTTCTTCATTGCCTTCGTGGCCTTCGTGTCCTGGTACCCAGGCAATGGTTAGCTTGTTGGACGCACCCACCTCTTCCAGGGCAATTACGCAGTCCCGCACCAGCTTGGAGCTGATTTTGCATGAACTGAGTGCCCTGATGGCTGCCTGGCTGTCCGAATAGATTACTATGGTTTTATCCTCATAGCTCCTTCTGATGATTTCCCTAGCGCATTGTTCTATGGCTACAATTTCGGCCTGGAACACAGTAGGGTGTTGTCCGAGACCCAAGTTTATTTTCGTCCTTGGTTTGTCCCCATATATACCTGCTCCAACTCCTTGGTCTGTTTTGGAGCCGTCTGTATACCAGATTAGGTCGGCTTTAATGGGAGGCCCTGCCACCCAGTCCTTTCTGTCTTCTTTAAACCCTTGTATCTTTTAAACTAGTGAGTTTAGGTATAGCATATGTTACACAAAGTCATGTTAAAATTTTGTGGAGAATTCAAAATCCAATAAAATAACGTACGTTAAAATATCAGAAAACAAAAAAATTGTATTTTACATGCTGTCTGTCTACGTAAGTTTGCGTCATATAGGAAACTTTTTATTATTTATTTTACAAAAAAAGTGATTGTTTATAAAAAGTTTGGTATGGTTTAAAACCTAATAGTCCCTAAGCCACTTCATAATAATATCGCTTTTAAACCCTTTTAGGGGAGTTCCTTTTGACGAGTCTCCCACAAATATTTATACCGTCATATAATAATATGGAAGCGGCGCGTTAACCCAGCCTGAAAATGTCAAATGATTCGGGTGTCGCACCGGGCAAACGCGTCGCTTTTTTGGTTAATTTGTTTCTGTTTTTATCCTCAAAATAATAGATAATAAGTATGAAACTTTTATACAGGGCGTTTTTTTATTCTTCTTGCTTATAGTTACAGGTAGGTAGCAAAATAAAACCCTGTACACCAACAACCTAAATTTTAACCATTATTGCAGATTTTTTCTTCATAGATAAATAAAATTGCACCTTTAATAGTATTTTTAAATTCTAAACATCTTTTCTTTATAACAATTTTCGATATATAGCAAAAATATAGGTACTTTACTCTTAAGCAAAAATTACATTTTTGGCCAAACCTTGTATATATACAATTTGATATTTGATGGGCGCTTTTTAGGTTTGACTCATGCAGAACTTTTTATAAAGAATTACGTTTTTTTTGCAGAATTAATAATAAAAAGGTTTCCAAATCGTACATCCTGTTCAAAGCTGTATTAACACAAACTATGAAAATTTTTCAGGAGAAGAAAAATAAAATTGACGTTAATACAATATGCTATACAATGTACCGCCTTAGGTAGCGACATTTTTAGGCGTTAGCTTTAATTTACAATAATCTGCTTACGTAGACACACTGTACGTTAGGTGTCGTTTGAGATGCCACTAAATTATATCAAGTTAAACGGTAAGATGCATTAACCTTTTTTTTTTCTCAGGTTAAAATCTTAGTTCCAAACAGCACAGCCGGTATGATTATCGGAAAAGCGGGAAATTACATAAAACAAATCAAAGAAAGCAGCGGGTCCTACGTTCAAATCTCACAAAAAGCCAAAGATGTAAGCCTACAGGAGAGGTGTATAACTGTGATAGGTAAGTCAAATGTTTCTTATTTTGTTGGAAATAAAGACCAAGGGAAAAATTATATAGTTCCAGAGCTAACGTATGTCCTAAAAGTTTTGGCACACAATATTTATCGGTTTTTTTTTAATGAAGAAATTTATTTAAACACTAACTCGTTATCATAAATTAGAACTCAATACTTAACTAAACTATACTATCGAATTATGTGGAGTGGCCCATTCTGCTCTACCAGACGCAAATTTCTTCGAATGTCTCTCATGAGGTCCTGGACGAAATTCAGTTCAATTTCTCTTAATTTCTCGTAAATTCGCCGTCTTAATTGTTCCTCATCTTGTGCTTCCCAGCCTTCATGATAAACCTTTCTAGACAGTACAGCCCAAAAATTCTCTATTGGGTGAGCCTGCGGCAAGTTTGGAGGATTATCGTTTTTGGAAACAAAAGGTATGTGGTGTTGTCGAAGCCAGTTTTGAGTATCTCTTGAGTAATGGCATGATGCTAGGTCTGGCCAAAACATGATATCGTCATTAGCATGATGTTCGCTGGACAAACTGAAGCAATTTGGAAAGGCAGTTATCAATATAGCTCTGACTATTCAAAGCTTCACCCCTCACTCTTCCCACAAAAGGTCGGGATACACCCCTGTTAGAAATTGCGCACCAGACAAGGATTTTATCTACAAATTCGCTTTATGTTTGTATCTAACATTGTCAGGGCCTTCCTCTACGTTGTCCGTATAAAATCCATCGTTTCCCTTCATTTCAGAATTACTCAAAGTGAAATACTTTTCGTCATCTAAAATAATGATTTTTTCATTGGCAAAATGTACCCGCCTCAGTTGACGACAACATCTTGGTATATATACGTGGTCTTCCACTTTTTGGGAGATTCAGACATGGTATTCCCTGCTTGCACTCCGCTCATTGTTCTATAAATGGTTCTGCGTGAAATGTTTTCATTCTGGAATATTCGTCAGATTTCAGCTTTGGGTATCCGCCCAACTAACTTGTGGATACTTTTTCTTATTTCTAATTTATACGACATCTTAAAGCGAAAACTTCAAAATAAATAGATCTCAACTGACAGTAAATAAAGTAAATAAACTTTTTGTTTTCAAAGGCAACTTGATATTATTTTGTTTTAGTTAAAATTAAAGACAATAAGTTTTGTGCCAAAACTTTTAGGACATACGTTATTCGTGGCCACGTAAGGACTTTTTTTTTTGGTTTTCAAACACCCTCTATAATAGTTAAGTAATTGACCTATTAAACAAATATTTAGAACACTAAAATGCCTTCAACCCGCACCGTTAATCAGAATATCTAATTTCCCGGCTATTTCATTCCTAATATTTGTTTTAAAAATAAGTATTTCGAATTGCTGAAACGCGATCATTTCTATGACATCACCTCGATTTTCTTCGAAACCGGACACTTTTGGGTATCATAAAATAACAACAACTAAAGTGCTGAATTTCTGAATTCGATATTCGCCTCCCTCCGTACGGAATTTGATTTCAAAAGAAACCGAAAGCGTATCGGTGAGGGCAAGGCTGAAACGCCCTAGTTTTCCAATTACCCTGTTATTATGTGGGTTGCAAGGGGTCTTACATAAGGTTTGTTCCAGCAGAATGTTGGAAACATGTTCCAACAATCACAAAACGCAGAAATTGTTACAAACATAGTCAGAAAAGTTTTCTGCTGGAACGAAAAATAAACAAAACGTGCATACTGCTTATACGTCAATACAAGAAAGGTTATGTTAAAAATTAGTCAGTAATGTTTGAAGAAAGTTTGCAAACTTTTCAAACAGTTTCCAACATGTTTCCAACATCTTAAAACTACTGCTGGAACAACAAACAATTGTATAATGTTACAAACATGGCACTGCTGGAACGACAAATTTGACTTGCGCAGAATCCGAACGGTTGCAAACATTTCTGACGTTGGGTCTGTAAAAGCTAGTTTATACCGACGCAAAAAGCGAATTGCGAAAGCGAATTTGGCCAAAAAATTTGCGTTATTTTGTCATCTTTATACAGCTGCGAAATTCGCCGAAATTCTAGGCAACAACCTAACCTACAAATTCTTATATTGTTTTTATTTCGGTGGTGACGCTACGCTTGGGTTCTTTTGAGATTTTTTTGTTTTTCCTTTTAATAATATAACATTTATCTGATGTGATGAATAAAAAATATAGCACATTTATTTGGCAACTAAGACGTTAGAAACGCTGCAAATTTGTTATAAATGAAAAGGGCTAAAATAGTTAATATAAATTCAAATCAAAAAATACAAAATTTAAAATAAATACAAAAATAACGTTCCAAACAACTAATAGAATGACATAAAAATAACAATAACAAAATTGTTTTTGAAATGACATATGAAAAATAACCTCATGTTTCTACGCATGTGCTCACGCGAATATTCGCCAGAAATTAAAATGATCTCAAGTTTCCCGCCCACTAGATTTTAAATTTTGCGAATTCGCAACATCTTTAAACTATCTCTATTTTAAATTACCCGCCTTTAATTTTATGAATTTACGCTCAAGTCGTTATTAAGGGTAAGATACAATTTTTTTATGTTTTTGTTGTGGTTTTTTGGTAATTTTATTTAATGGTATGCAAGTATTGGTTTATTTTGTCAGATAAAAAAATAATATGGCAAAAAGGTGACGTCACAAACATAACCTATATTTCGGACAAATATAAAAAATCGAGCGCTCGCTCCTTATTAAAAAGTTTATCTTCCTTGGACTCACCTATTTCACATTTATGTTTTTGGTGGGATTTAATCTACCGCTACCACCGACACGTGCTCCCGCAACTTTATGTTATACAATAAACGTTGGCAATTTACTTCGGTAATCAATCATCACCGTTCACTTTACGAGATCCATCTTTGAGACAAGAAGGACAGATTACCGTTTGCCGCCCTTTTTCCGTGGCTTTTTGAGTGGATTATAGGTTTTACAATTTGCTTATCTAATTTTTGCAAAATTTTAATTTCCGTTAGGTTTAAAATTAAATTTAAATGCAAAAATTCAGGCAGTAACTGCAGAGAAACCACTAATTTTTTATGCCAAAAGTAGAGGAGCCGACGATGCCAAATGGGGATTTACTTGGGTGTCATAGAGACCTATTGGGTTGCAGAGCTTAAATGATAAAAAGAAAAATGGTATATAATAGAGACATTTTGCACCCCTTATTTTGCAATTCCGTTATGGTTAACGTTATTCTGAGACTGCCCAGTAACGCAAACATGATCCGTTATCGTTATTAACCATACCGGACTCCTTTAATTACGGATGAATACCGAAGAGCTTTATCGTTATCGTTATTGTTAAACTGCGTGGTTGCCGGATTGTAGAAATTTTAATATCAATTATTTAAAAGGTTGAAATTTTATTGCCGTATTAATTAAAATATCAATTATACAAAGGCTCTAATTAGCGAAAAATCTATAGCAGTAATAAAAATCAAATAGTGTTAAGAAATTCAAAACGGACTTGCACTTTTACGGATATTCTAAATCAGTAATTAATTATAGATGTTACAATCTGGCACACTTGCTTTTTATTCTACTACCAAACTTAACCTTACTTTTTTGTTTTGCTTATACTGTATTGTTTGCATCTACTTTAAAAACGAAATCAACAGAAGTGTTTGCATATATTTAAATATCAATTTATATCTTTTGAAGAATAAAAGTAAATACTGATTTTTCGTTAACTTTAAAATCGGTGAACCACAGGCAAAAATAAGGTTATGTGTCGAAAGCGCAGACGCAAGATAAATTTCCTAAAAGAGGCTGCAAAATCTCTGTCTTAAACTGCTGCCGTAATCGTTATGTTTAATAACGATAACCATAAGGAGGCCAAAAAACGTCTGTTATTTTAAGAGGTGCAAAATGTCTCTAATGTATACCTTTTTATCGGTGAGGGAAGTGGCTATAGATTTTAAATAAAAAAAAATACTGTCATTATTACGGCTTGTGGAAATCGTTCGGATGGTATCGAATTATATATTTTTCGTAATTCTTGAATTATTTTCTTTAAAATAATAAAAAAATCCACGCTCGAGAATGTCAAAAACTTTGTACCCTCTTCGCTTTCTTTATGTCACTCTCAAATTGTCAGCAGTGCCATGTTTGTAACATTATACAATTGTTTGTTGTTCCAGCAGTAGTTTTAAGATGTTGGAAACATGTTGGAAACTTTTGAAAAGTTTGCAAACTTTCTTCAAACATAACTGACATTTTTAACATAACCTTTCTTGTATTGACGTATAAGCAGTATGTACGCTTTGTTTACTTTTCGTTCCAGCAGAAAACTGTTGCCAACATTTCTGCCCAATGTTTGTAACAATTCCTTCGTTTTTACGATTGTTGCTAACATGTTTTCAACATTCTGCTGGAACAAACCTATTTATTTTACATTTTTATAATAGAAAACCTAAAATACTCTTATAATTTGCTTTTCAAACACCTGCTTTCTTTAAATTCCTATATACACAACACATTTTTGTGCTGTAAATAAATGTGATCAAGACGTTTTTGCCAAATTATGGAGTTTAATTAAATTCTTGTATTATTGTTTAAAATAAATTTTCCTTATGAAATTTTGCTTAAAAATGAAAAATAAAGGTCATGTTTTTAAGTTTTTGCGAACCTTGTATACAAAATCAATATTTTCTATTTGTAAATCCTATTTTTTTACAAGCAAAAGTTTTTATGAAGAGTAAGTTTTTGTCAAAAAATTAAACTTTTGGTTTATTTGTCCTCTTGTTTAGCCCATCCGTGGACAGTCTGTATATTGTATATATGTTGTATCTGTTAAATCATTACTTTATTATTGTTTTATGCACTTAAAAAATATACAGGGTGATTCAAAAATCGATCACGAAACTTAAGGAGGTGATTTTCATTGACAAAATAAGGGTAAGAGCTTCATATACGTTTTTTCAAAATGTCATTCGTTTTCGAGTTACAAACCGTCAAAGTTCAATTTTTGTTTTGTTTTTTTGCCATACTGCATTTATTTTTTAACCAATCGAGTTGATATTTGGCATTTCAAATCAAGCTTTGCAGATTCTAAAATTTTGAAGACTATAACTTTTTATTTTGACAGATATCGCAAAGCTGGGAGGCGTCATTTAGGCACCAATAGACATCAAAGATTTCATTAATTTCAATCAAATTACCTACATACATACAGGGTGCCCAGTAATTCAACCGACAAACTTTACGAGGCGATTCTTCAACAGATAATAAGAAAAAAACTTCATATAAACATATGTCCTAAACGTCTTGGTTTTTAACTACGGTGTGTTAAATAAAAAAAAAAAACTTTTTTTTTCTTAATTTTACACCCGTGGTTTCAAAACTAAGACATTGAGACAAACACATTTAGATATAAGATAAAAAGGCCCTTACTTTGTTGTCTTTGAATTCTACTTACACTTACACAAATTCGAAATCATCCACACAATTATTTATAAGTACCAATTTTGCCGTCCCCTACAAAACGTCTGCCGCCCCCTAGAAAACGCACGCGCATGGGCTTCAGCTACTCAGCCTTTTGGTAAATGCACTCTCTGTTTAGGACATATGTTTTATATCAAGTTTTTCTTATTTTCTGTTGTAGAATCGCCTCGTAAAGATTTGTCGGTTGAGTTACTGGACACCCTGTATGTATGTAGGTAATTTGAAATTGATAAAATCTTTGATGTCTATTGGTGCCTAAACGGTGAGGTTTATCGACTTTAATAAAAGAGTACCTTATTTTTTAGGTTTTTGATTGTCTATAAAATGGCGCCCCCAGCTTTGCGATATCAGTCAAAATAAAAAGTTATGATGTAAATAAATTTTAAGTTTTAGGTAAAGTGCCCTCTGGCGGTATTAAAAAAGTACTTTTGTCTTAAAATTTTAGAATCTGCAAAGCTCGATTTGTGTGCCAAATATCAACTGGATTGGTTAAAAAAATTCAATATGGCAGAAAAAACCAAAATAAAAATTGAACTTTGACGGCTTATAACTCGAAAACGAATAACATTTTGAAAAAATTATATGAAGCTCTACCCATATTTTGTTAAGTAGAATCACCCCTTAAGTTTCGTGAGCGATTTTGAATCACCCTGTATATCTTTTCTCATGCTTTTTTAAATATTTTGGTAAAAATATGCGGAACGATTGAATACAATGATGATTTAATTATAATAACAATGAGTCAACAATGTGTAATTGGTCCTTGAAATTCACCAGGATATTTCAGTTTCAATGTATACAATTATTTTAATGTATTTATACTTAAAACAACATAAAGACGTAAGAAGAAAGATGTAATTATAGACATTAGGATTATTAATGCATTTAGAATGCAGCTAATCGATTATAATCCCATGTATTGTTGTAATAGACTAATGATTACCATCAATTTTTGATAGGAACATTTAAAATCACTTTTTTACTGATTTTTTAAGCTAAAATGTAATAAAAAATGTCAGCATTCTATGAGGGGGCAGCCACCCCCAGGGTTTTGGCGCCCTTCAGTTCAATATACATTTTGATCCTTGGACTATTTACCACCTTTCTGTTAAAATTTTAAGTCAATCCATGGAGGACCAAAGAATTGCCAGGTTTTACCTTTTTTGGGCTTTATTTCCTGTACTATTAACACATATTCTATATTACTTTGGAATTTAAGTATATTCCTTCATGATCTATACTAATATACAGGGTGTTCATTTAAAAACTTTCCATTCAAGTTATCTTCGAAACGAGACAGATTTGAGAAAATCGCCGAAACACGTCAAGATATTTATTGAGGGAGAACGTTTTTAAAAATTGACGGCATCCCTTGAACCCCTTAACCACCAAACACCCCAAAATTCTTAAAAGAAGGCGGGTCGAGTGATACATCATTTCTTAAAGTGCCTACGAGCATTTTTGTAACCCCAGAATATGAAGTCAATATTCACCTATTAGGGGAGGCATTTTTGTGGTAAATTCACTAATATTTCTTGATTTGAATGGTCATTTTTCCGGAAATCCAACAAAGCTAGATGTACTTTTACGTTAGGTGCATTTTCTTGAAGCTCATTTGTAAAGATCTTTTTAATGGTAAAATAATATACAGGGTTCTTAAATAAAAAAATATGTACTTTTTCTTCTAACTCCTGTGGTATATTACTACCAGTATCACCATTAAAAAGACCTTTAAAAAGAGCTTTAAGAAAAACACCACATGAGGTACATCATCTAGTACCTGGCTAGTTTCTGGAAATATGGCCATCCAAATCAGGTGTTTAGGTGATTTGCAAAGTACCGCCATTTTGTAATAGGTGAAGATATTGACTTCATATTCTAGGGTTATAAAGTACTCGTCAGGAGCTTTAAAATGATGTATACTCGACCCGCCTTCTCATTTAAGAATTTTGGGGTGGTGGCCCTGGTGGTTAAGTAGGTTAAAGGCGCGCCGTCCATCTTTTGTAAAAACGTTCCCCTCACTAAATATCTTGACGTGTTTCGGCGATTTTCTTCAAATCTGTCTCGTTTCGAAGATAACTTCAGTGGAAAGTTTTTAAATGAACACCCTGTATAAAAGTTACTAAAAAGTCGGGTAATGTTGTTATTTTATAATTATATTTAAAATAAATAAATAAATTGTTTTACCCATCTATTATTGATCTGTAATACCTTAGAAACGGAATATGTTATGGTAGCTAATAATACCTGCTATCACACCTAGGGCATTATAAGCGGGCATTATGATAATGCCCGCTTATAATGCCCTAATGCGCTAATATGGAAATTTTATTGCTTATCCAATTTTATTTCTCTCACAATAAAGATCAAGTTTATACAAAATAATTTTCTTTAAACAATACTAAAAATTAAACTTTATTCCAAAAGTAAAAATTACAATCTTAGACCTTAAGGTGGAATACTTGGTCCAGAGAGAGTTCGGACTGTATTTTTCCGACTAAAAATAATAAAGTTTGTTAAACATATGTATTAAAATAAAATCAATAACTTACCAGTTCCTGAAAATATGCCATTAAAACGGTTTCGGTTATTTGAAGAATTGCGTTCGCATCTTTCCAAATACCAAATATGCCATACTCCCGATCATACTGTTGCCTTGATTTAACTGGCAAAAGATTTTCCGGTCGCTTTTATGGCCTTTTCTCTTATATTTTTGTGGAATTTCTTCCATTTTGAGCAAATCGTTAAATAAAAATGCCAACTGACTAACTGATAGAAACATCAAAGTCAAACTTAACACCAGTCATTATCTACTTACGTATACAGGTACAGGTGCAACTTATTTTTTATATTGCGAATAAATAATGTAATTAGTCATTGAAAAACTCTTTTTGGGTAAAACATAAAGCATTGTATGCACCACGGGCTTTACTGGACTATAATGCCCATCAGGTCGAAATCTAGCCCTCCGGGCTATTTTCGACCTTCAGGGCATTATAGTCCTAGTAGCGCCCTTGATACATAAATTAAACTTCTGTTCAATTATCTTTTCACCTGTTAATTCGGATATTGTTTACTATCCACCACACACACAAAAAAAAAAAACTGAAAATTTTTTTATAGCGCACAAACCGCACACCTTCAAAATGTGCTCATAAAAAATTTTGTTTTCAAATTTTAATCAAACATTTCAAACTATTTTTATGTTTAACAAAGCAAACCCTTTAAAAAACAAAACAACACACAAATCAAATTTATGTATGGGGCGTCCATAATCTGATAAAGATTTTTTTGCACAATTTTCAAACTGAAATTGACTTTGTGTTCGTCGAAAAACATTTTAAAGCAAAGAAAAAAAAGGTCCTCGAACTAAAAGTTACATCTGGTTGATACCGGGTAACACATTTTTATGGGAAATCTCACTACGATGTGATAAATAATATGGATGAATACAGCAAAAATTACAATAACCCCTACGTGGGCACTGGGCGTGTCCTCTTGCGTGGGCATGCGCAGTTCTCTTGTTGGGCATGCGCAGTAAAAATTCTACAGACTAGTGGAAAACAAACAACAGGGCCGGGTTTGGAAATTTGGTATACGGGGGTTTTTGGGGCGCCAATCACGAATCTGAAGTTTTTTTGGAAACGTTTCTTTCTCGAGATATTCATCATCAAAGTTGAAATTCAATTCTTAGTTTCACTCTATTCCGCCTTCTTTTGCACCAAACCTTTATATAACACTAAATTTGCACACAATATTTTATAAACATCTTTTAAAAACCTTTTTTTTAGTTATTTTACACTTTTTTTCATGAAATTCCAAATCTTTTACCCCTTAAACGCTGCAACCGTGCATACACCTATGAGTATAATGGTTTCAGACATAGCGACTGGATTTAAAGCAAACTTTTTATATTAATAAGCAAAGGCTTAAAACCAATAAAAAAACGTGGTTTAAAAGGGGTTTTATAGTTTAATAAATATTGTGTGCTAATTTAGTCTAATATCAGTAATTTAGTGCAAAAAAGGGGAAAAATAGTAAAAATAAGGATATCTTGACCTTGATGACGAACATCTCAAGAACAAAACGTTTCCGAAAAAAACCTTTTACATTCATGTTCAAGCGCCCCAAAAAAACCCGTATACCAAATTTCGTTAAAATCGGAGGTGCCGCAACTTTCTAGACAATTACCAACAATTACTTAATTTTGTTTCTTGGATATACATATTTAAATATTTTATTTAAGTTTGTATTCAGGGTGTCCGGGAAAATGTGGGAAATCTCTCGCACACGTATGGAACAGATGAAAATAACACGACAAGTTCCTATAAAATTTTTCCTGTTTAAGCCCCTGTGGAGATATGATCCCCCAAAGGGGCAGCTAGAAATCGATTTTTCGTGAATAACTTTAAAGCGCTCTGTATAATTTGATAATATTTTAGGTACGATGACATACTAGTAAAGACCTCTTAAAATAGTGCCCTTGAAACTTATGTCGCTTCTTTAGTTTGGCCACGGACGGACTAGTTTTCGCACATTATTGATAATATTTTTACGCCCTGTATGGTGAAGACACAAAAATATGTTTTTGGGTAGTTTAAACCTTTTGCTAAAAAAAGGTACTTTGTTTGACATCGATAAATGAGCCGTTTTCGAGTAAAAACATTTTAACAACATTTGCAACAAATTCCCGGACCCGCTACGCGAGGATTCTCAATACCGAACCAAAAATTACAAATTACATACTATTTTTCGTCTTGTATAATTTAGTATACGAGAGTGCTTTAAAGCAGTAATCTCAATTTGAATTCCGTTTTTGCTGGACTCTCTTTGACTTAACCTTCAAAACTGCACACTATTTATCATAAAACCAATTAGTTTGAGGAATAAATCTTAATTTATAAACAGATATTTCACTCCCGCTGCCGTAGCAGTTTTCGTTCAGTTAAACTTGGCGTGTTGTGCCATTTGTAAACGGCGTCCCCTCATTTGACTTGATCAAGTTTTCACTTTTGCCTTTAGTCGTTTGCAAACGTTCGTGATCTTAGAAAATTTTATGCTGAAAATTTTTGGGGTTAGGGCCAAAACTGACCTCTTATTTGTAATCAAAACCACAAGAAAAACCTTCCAATTTCTGCTAAACAACACTATACAATTACTTATTATTTAGTTTTGGTTTAACAAAACTAAAATAAACGAAAGTTAAAAACACCACTGAAAAACACGAAGACTCACAAAACACAAATGAAAGGAGAATACCAAATGACTAATAACGGTCGACTGTAGATAAGAGGTTGGCTTTGGGCGGCGGACGGCGTCTAGTTTAACTGGATTTTACGATCAGAAAATCCTAAATTATCAATTATATTATGATGAGTGTGGCCCTGTCGCTGTTTCGGTAAACATTTTCAGTTTTGCAACCACTATATTTATTTAAATACTGCAAATTTTGTCAATGTTGCCAATACTATATTGGATTTTTATTGAAAAACACTAACTTTTATGAGAACTGCGCATGTGCAAAGGTGGACAGCAACTCTTCCAGTGTGGGGTCAAAAATTCGTGAGCAGATCTATTGAAAATATATGGGGAACATTTTCTATTAGCTATCCGTTTTATTTTTTAGATCATAGGGAAATCTGCCCAAATTTCGTAACTTGAGCACAAATTGGGTTGCTCTCCGTTACGATATATCGAGGACTGTCACCGTTATTAGGCTCTATGTCCCGACGTCCCGATTTCATAGCGAAAAGACCCAACTTACGATATGGAAAAAATATTTAGTTTATACAGTTTTTTTATTATAGTCCTAAAGCGATCACCAATAGTCTGGGAGGTAGCTACGTCGGGAAAACAAGAATTTTGGGTTGGCTGATTTTTTAATAGGTTGTATTCTTTCGGCTAGATCCTCGACTTTCTGGCTGGCGGTGGCGGTTGCGTTGCCGCCCAGCTGTAACCTTGACATTTAGGGCTGTCACTGATATGTCAAAAAATTAAGGCATTGGTCGTATATTATCGTTTCAAGTTGTAATAAAATATAACAAACGGCTCAAAAGTTGGAAAGGGGACGACTGTATAATGAGCAGTGATAAAAAAATATCTTTGGTAAACCTATGTAAAGATAAGAAATAAAAATAAGGTTTTCTAAAATGTGTTTAAAACCTAGGAATATTACCTGTACAGGTAGGAACTAATAAGCTCAACCACTACCGTCAGCCACACAGCCCAGGGTCTATCCAGAAGAGAAACAACATATCAAAAAATCAGCTGACCTATAATTATTTTTTGAAAACTTTGCTACTTCCTATACTACAACATGTTCGAGCTACAATTTAGCAAATAAACAACACAAGAAGTTTAACAGAACTTGATTGGACATGGCTAATGTACCTTTAAATTCTTCGTATTTGACAAAACATTTGTTCGTTTACCAGCTGCTTTAGTTATATATCAAACATTATTCAGTATAGATAACTAGTATAAAAAGAAGACAGTTCTCGTATACTTTTTATTTTCTGTCAGTCTTTCCGGTTTCACCAGAATTGGCTTTGGTTTTGAATTTTTAAATGAAACAACCTGTATATTTTACATTTTTTTAGATTTCTAAGATGATTCCAAATCACATGTGGTATTTTTAAAAGTTTTTAAGCCGTTAAATAGAAATCATGATAGAAAAACTTAGTTGCATGTCAAGTATAGCTAAGCACCCTTGTAGCTGGTGAAAATGAAGGTCACAAAAGTAATTTAGTAAATGCATTGATAAAGTCTAAATTTAAACATATGCATAAATGCATTAAAAAGTTTTGAAACAAAAACTTTGCTCATGGAACACACACGAGAACGAAAAGTCATGCAATATAAAACGACGGAACAATGCAAATTTTAAACAGATTTTCAGTTTATTTGCTTAATATACAGGTTACTTGAAGTATCTTGCAATCGATGGCGAAACGTCAGTAAACGCATTCAATTTTGTGCGGTTTGAAATTCGTCAGGTGACCAAGACCGTGAAAGCCTCCGTTCTATGTTTGAATTTTTACCAAAATTATTTTAAAAACTATTGTAGATACTGGAGAGCCCCAGCTAGGACGAAACATGAGGAATTGCAATGAGAAGATATGCGATAGATCAGTTTCATTCCCCATTTGGAAAATGAGGGGTGCTGAGTGGTCAGACGATTGGGTGCACAGCGTGCAACCCCATGAAGCTCGAGTCCGGAAGCCTAGCGGCTTGTTCTACCATTAACGGTGGGGACTCTCGAGTCCGGAAGCCTAGCGGCTTTTTATCTTTTTGACGTCCCACGTGGGTGTCGGGTTATTAGAACCCATCATTTCCCCTGTTCCGTCAACGTTGTCCAAGCACTGAAACATGTAGTTATGTATTTCCCAGCACCTTTTAGACAACGCGGCAGTGCCACCACGGTCGTTATTTTTAAATAACTATTACCTAAATATGTCTCCCCGCTGGGAATCGAACCGGCGACCTCTGGCTTCAAAGATCAAAGCTCTGTTCACTGCGCCACGGGGGAGACTGGCTTGTTCCACCATTAACGGTGGGAACCAGAGGGATTGTCTCAAGTCGTTCGTATACATTTTCAAAGCTCATCCTTGGCTTCTTTGTCACTGGCTTCGACTCACCAAACCGACTTCCGTATAGTTCACTCAGCTCGGACGAACATCCACATCACTTTATCATCAACCGAGTACCCTTGTCTGGTGCGAACGAAGATCTTGTGTGAGAGATGTAATTCAATACCCGTATGATCGTTTTCTAGAGGACTACTACACTAGCAATAGTGGTCTCTGGTACTTGGGTCAGAGCTTAGTCGTATTCACCCAGCTCTCACTAACCTTATCAGACTGATAGCAGATAATGCCAATGCCAAAAAGCATTGGCATTAGCTGCTATCAATCTGATAAAGTTAGTGAGAGCTAGTGAATACGACCGTTAGACTCTTATTTCAGCTTAACGACCTCAAAAACCTCAAATAATTTTCTTTTCAAACACCTGCTTCCTTCAAATTCCTACTCATCACAATGTTTGAGCTGCAAAAGAATGTTATCAAGGAGTTTTCGCCAAATTGTGGTGTTCAATAATATTTTATATTAGGTATCGTATTTCAATTACGAAATGTATTGAATTTTTCCAATAATATTTTGCTTAAAAATAAAAAATAAAGGTGGAAAAAATTAGGTTTTTCAAAGGTCGGTCTATATAGGGTCGCGACATTCGGCCATATTGCTTTGACGTGTTATGACGTCACATCTCCCATTTTTCAGCCATGTTGTTCATTGCCGGAGATATATAGTTTATTGTATTAGTGGAACAACCGTTTCCAAAACAGTTTTTAATTATTATTAAGTTGTAAATTCTTTTACTTTAAATAAAAAACATTTGGAATTACATCTTTTAACAAATATCACTTCCAAAACAATGCAAAATTAAATGCGCAAATTCTAGACGCCACTGGATTGATCCTCAGCTTTGATTTTACCCAGTCTTGCCAACTTTTCTCCGTGGAGCGCCCTTCCTTGCGTCCCCGACCTCGAACCGCCTAAAAGTTGAGGATGTGTCGCAACCTTATAAATATAAACTAACCTTGAGGTTTTTCAGGTTTTTGCAAAGCCTGTAAACAAAATCAACATTTTCTTTTCTTAAATTATATTCTTTTACATTTACATTTCTAAGGGAAATTATTTCTTTTTGAAATATGACATTTTTGGTCCATTTTTTCATCTTTTAAACCCCATCTGTGGACATTCTATAGATATAGATGGGTCCACATTTAATTTATTCTGAAAGTAATACCGCAAAGTACACATAAAAATGATAAAGTAAATATACCCTTTTGTGAACAATGATTTATTGCAGCAAAAAATATTCAACCCGACGAGTTTCTAGTTCCACGCCACGTGCCACCGGTTTTATGGCAAGACAGAGGCGAAATGAGAGGGATGTTTTTAAGTACGTGACACGTGTTTTAGCAGTGTTTTTTTTATTTATCTAAAAAACAGGAAATCAGGCTCTGTCAGCGCTATGTGCTTTCGAAAGGTTTGTTTATTTTTTCATTTTTTGTGTATAGAAGGAACAGTTTAAAAATGTAAATTCGGTGCTCTTTGATAAGAAAAAAAATGACAAAAAAGTTTAAAAGCAAATAAATCGGCATGCTTAGTCTTCGCGGCCGCCTTTGCTATATTTCTTTTATGATATACCGGTTTGATGCAGGTGGTCATCGCACTATGGGGATAGAAATTAATTTTTTGGACAAAATTCTGAAACTTACCAATCTAACTAAAATGAGGTGCTTTTTACTGGAAAAATTATTATAAATTATTACAAATGCTTTTTGGAAACCTAAAACTTACAATATAATATAAAATATTTTATCATAAAACAATATCCATACAACTAAAGAAGTATTTTAATACAACTAAACAATGTTATTTTAATGCACCTAGATGTAAAAACATCTGTATGTGCTAACTTGCTGTAAAACTTATTATATGTTATTATAAATTTACACCCTACTTAACATTATTATTATTTATTGTACAAAATAAACTAAAATGTCAGCTTGTTTGGTTAATTCGGTAAACCGATGATTATTATCTCATATGATATACAGAGTACGACAATAGGTATGATTTTTTAAATGAAATACCCTGAATATTATATCACCGCCAAAAAAATCTTTTAAAATACTGCATTTGATGTGTCTATCTCAATTAGTTTCGGAAATATGACCATCCAAATCTGAAAAATAATTTTAAATCATTCTTGAAGCGTAATAGAGTTACATCTTTATAACTTTTTTTATTTTTTAACGTATAAAATAAATAATAACACTGTTTTGTTGGGTAGATTCTGTAGAATCCATTTCTTTCATCAGAATGCTTTTATCTTTTAGGATATACAGTGTAGGATAAAATATTAAATTTTAAAATGGAAAACCTTGTAAATTATAAAAAATCTTGTATTTGTCCTTACACTCAGAAGTAGCAAAAAGTAGGAAGGCAATTGTAAGTACAAAAACTGATAAAGAAAAAGGTAAAAAACTCTTTGACAAAAGTAGCGAGACTTCGCGAGACTGCATCGGAAACACAATAATAGCTCTTAAACTTTTTTACTTTTTTAGTAATCAAGGGTAATAATAAACGAAGAGATTAAATGTTTTATAATTATGTTTACTTAAAATACATTTTCAAGTTTCTTATTACCCCAATAAAAGTCGTCATATCCTTTTATAATTGTGCGTACATGTAGTTTGGAGTATCTACTTTGAAATACACAGCATGAGCTTTCTATCCCATAGTGTATCGGCGCATCGCTGTAAAGGATAGCGGCGCCTTTGTATAAAATAGTCCGATTGCAGGACGCCTTTTTTATGTTTTTTGTATTATTTTCAAAGGGTACCGAATTTGCGCTTTTAAAATGTTCTTACTATACTTGGCGGTATTTCTTTTCAGAATAAAATAAATGTTGACCCATTTATACTAGTACAAGTGTGGATACAAACATAATTTGCTTAACCGCCTTGTCAAAGCGATGTAACCACATTTTATGATTGTATTATGTGACCCATTGAACTTAGGATCTCACTAAACGCTTGGTCAAAGTTTCTAGGTTAAAAATAACTGTTTTATTACTAAATAGTGAGCATACATTATAAATTTAACACAGTTTAATATAAGAAATTTAGTCTTGAAAGTCATTTTATTGACACCCAATTAAGAAACACTTGAAAATATTATCTGTGATTTAAATTTTTAATTAACTTGAATTTATTTTAATAAATTAATGTAATAATAAACGATTTGTCTTCATTAAAAAATTAAGAGAATATTTAAAGCTTAATATTTGCATCTGGATAATTAAAAAATTATGGAAAAATAAACAGTGAAACATTAGAGACATTTTGCACCCCTTATTTTGCAATTCCGTTGTGGTTAACGTTATTCTGAGACTGCGCAGTAACGCAAACATGATCCGTTATCGTTATTAACCATACCGGACTCCTTTAATTACGGATGAATACCGAAGAGCTTATCGTTATCGTTATCGTTATTGTTAAACTGCGTGGTTGCCGGATTGTAGAAATTTTAATATCAATTATTAAAAAGGTTAACATTTTCATGCCGTATTAATTAAAATATCATTTATACATAGGCTCTTATTAGCGAAAAATTTATAGCAGTAGTAAAAATCAAATAGTGTTAAGAAATTAAAACGGACTTGCACTTTTACGGATATTCTAAATCAGTAATTAATTTAGATGTTACAATCTGGCACACTTGCTTTTTATTCTACTACCAAACCTAAATTTACTTTTTGGGTTTTACTTATACTGTATTGTTTGCATCTACTTTAAAAAACGAAATCAACAGAAGTGTTTGCATATATTTAAATATCAATTTATATCTTATGAAGAATAAAAGTAAGTACGGATTTTTCGTTAACTTTAAAATAGGTGAACCACAGGCAAAAATAAGTTTATGTGTCGAAAGCGCAGACGCAAGATAAATTTCTTAAAAGAGGCTGCAAAATCTCTGTCTAAAACTGCTGCCGTAATCGTTATGTTTAATAACGATAACCATAAGGAGGCCAAAAAACGTCTGTTATTTTAAGAGGTGCAAAATGTCTCTATTAACTAGGGAATTTTAATGTGTATTATAAGCATACTTGGATTTCAGAACGACTAAAATCAACATTTTTTTTTTATAAAGGCCACTTACCTTCACATACAGCTAAAAAAGTATTACGAAAATCAATAAATTAACATATTATTGTAACATCCACCCGTTTTATCAGATTTAGCTCCTTTTGACTTCTGTTTGAAGGCGCTTTGGAAGCGTATTTCAGCAGTTTTCTGGATTATCACTTTCGAAATAAAATCCCAAAATAAGATCACTCTAAAGTTTTGAGGTAATATTTTTAAATTAAATAAAACCATTACCATAATTTTATAAGGCTACCCTATAGCAATTCCGTTGTTTAAATACTAGCTTTGTTCGCGGGTTTGATTCTGAACCGGTTCTGGGACTATTCGCATGCGCAGTGAAAAAGCAGCGTTTGCGGTTAGTAAAATCCTGAATTTTTAGTAACAGTTCTGTGTTCGCGGGTTACAATGGAATCAGTTCGTTACCGGTTCGTAACCTGATTAGCAGTCCTGGGATTTTTGTTGGAACTAAAAGTTCAGTTCGGAATTTCATGCGCATTGTCGACATGGTCAGCTGTTTTCTGTTTTTGTGGTACAGAAATAAACCCTTGTATTACAGTTTATTTGTTTCTGCCACTTTTTATGCGGGTTAATATACCTGTTGAATATTTTTTTATATTTTTGTGATTCTGAGCGTATATAAACAAAGGATTTTTAATTGTATTCCGTATGAATGTATGTATGCAATAAAATAAATAAAGATTTAAATTAAAAATATAGACAATATTACAAGATTTTACCATTTCTTGTTGTTTGAATTTTATCTTTAGTTAAATACACATACTTATGTTAAAAACGAGAGGAGGCAGGGAATCCTTCCTCTTCCGCCGAGAGACCTCGAGTGGCTTTCGACAGTATAACAATTTACCTTTTTGTTTGAATTTATTTTTTTTATGTAGTATCCAATTTAACCATGAAAAATCCTAACCAAAATGCTAGGTTAGAATACATTCTCAGCTGAATAGAAAATCGTTCGCAGTAAATAAAAATTCCGAACTACTAAATAACTAGACATGCGCTTTAAAACAATTCTAAACCAGTTCGATTCTGGTTCAGAATCAGTTCATTACTAGACCCGCAAACAAAGCTACTATCTTTGATATAAAATAGTTTTTATCCTGGTAAACAGATAGGTAATAAGGTCGCTTCCTATCATAGATAACCTACATTTAGATCCGCAGTGGCAAGAAGCATTAAACAAATAGATGGATGGACGAACATGCGCACTTAAAAGCCATGGCCAAATACAAACACCGGCACCCCGTACCCTCCGACCGCGGTCTGACCGTGACGCTCATTAGCTACCGTACTCCGAACAGAAAACCAGGAAGCCGTCGACAAATTCTTTCCGATAATGCGGATAGTCTGTTTGGCGTCAGGCGCGTTTACCCTCGACTTGCTTGCGCACAAACCGGTTTTTCGCCCATGAAATGTAACTTTTGTTTCGCGCAGCGAGTAATAACATTGGCAATCCATCGAGATCAGCGCTTTCCTATTCGAATCTGGTACTATATCGACACGTATTTTTTTACTGACTAATTTACTAAATAATTTTTTGTTTTGATGCTGATCTTATAAACGAGGCAAAAAAACGGGCTTGGCTACCATGTTAGCCAAAATACATTTTCTTATTCAAACATCACTTGTAATATGATCACGATTACTTAATATTTTGTTACTCGTTCGGTAATTCATTTCCCGTATGTAAATTTTATGACATTTTATTTTAAACAATCAGCAAAATGCGACGCCTACTCAGCATGCACAGAGTTGTATACGACGCGACGTTTAGTTTTTGTTTTTAAACAATTGGCTACCAAATCTGTATCGCCTACGCAGACTTTGTGGTTTAATAAAAGAGAAACAGTTGGTGTGGAGAAACGCGTGGTGTCATCTGGAAAATGATTTTATGTAATAATAAAATGGACATGGCATATTACATGTGTTTTTCGTTTATGCACTAGATACAAAGCATAACAGGGTGGCCCACCATATTCGACACGGTCTGTAGCTGGATAACCATGGGGTTTTTAAAAAAGTTAATACTGAAACATATACAGGTCGGATAAGGCCATAGTATAAAATTATTTTACTCTATACAGGATGTCCCAAAAAGTGTGACGTATCAAAGTTATATATTTTTAAATGGAACACCCTATATTTTATGGCGGTTTTAAATTCTACATAAAAAAATAATTTAAGTTTGTTTATAGTACCAAGTGTCTAATTTTATTCGTTTTTGTGACTATTTGATTTTTTTTTTAAATGCAGGGGTGCAATTAAATTAATTTTATTTTAACAATATAAACTCCCTAAACTTTAAAATTTGTTACAAGATTAGGAAAAGTCTAGCCTTATCATACGTAGGTCATATCGAGATCATAAATTATACAGGGTGATCAAAAAATAAAGATTTTGTATTATCTGCCACTATTTTTAAAATTCACAGAAAAAAAAATCATTAGTTGCTTATAATGCTACTTCAAATAACACTTATTTCAGCTGAATGTGGTAATGATAAAACTTGTGTTTTTAAACAATCCTAATAACGCCTCTGGTCAGTTATGACGACATTCTGTGACCTATAACTCGTTTCTTCCATTACCCATAAACACTGTGTCAAGTTTTTTAAAGCAACTATTAAGGTTATTAGGTGGTTTCTTCTGGAATATTTTTCAGGATTAACTCTACACTAAAGTAAACCATTTTTTTTCACATCCTACCAGTATTACTTCATCTTGTTGTTATAGAAGAAGGGTTTTTATTTAAAATCATTGAAATTTCTTTTAAACAGACTAAAACACTAGTAATCAATAAATAGTCGTTATTTTCTTAAGAAAAATATTAATGGCTGCTATGTCACAGCCAACTTTAATTTAAATAAACATTTGAACTAAAAATTTGTAAAAACAGATTTTACTAAAAAGCACAAAAGGTAGGTATAGGCAACCTATACACCATTTGAAAGAGTATTTTATTTGTCATCATGTGACGTAAAAAATACAGGGTGTTCCATTTAAAATAAGAGAAATATGGCTATTTGATTTTCTAAAATATTGAAATTATTTTTTGATCACCCTGTACAATATTTAATATTGATTTGACCTACGTATGATATGGCAGACTTTTTCTAATCTTGTTACATATTTTATAGTTTAAAGTGTTAAAAGTGTTAAAGTAAAATCAATTTAATTTTACCTCTGCATTTTTCAAAAAAATCAAATATTACAAAAACGAATAAAATTAGACACTTAGTACTATAAACAAACTTGAGTTATTTTTAAAGTAGAATCTAAAACCGTCATAAAATATTGGGTGTTCCATTTAAAAAATATAACTTTGATACGTCACACTTTTTTGAGACATCCTGTATAAAGTAAAATAATTTTATACTGTGGCCTTAGCCGAGCTGTATATGTTTCAGTATTTACTTTTTGTAAAAACCCCATGGTTATCCAGCTACAGACCGTGTCGAATATGGTGGGCCACCCTGTATACAGGGTTATTTTTAGGTTGGTATTTTCCTTTTAACATTGTATAAAAAGTAGGGAAATAGGAACATGTTTCAAATAAAATTATGTCCAGAAATGCGTTTATTTCCGAGATACAAGGTGTTAAGGTTTAAAAAAATATAGCCTTTTTTGTCCTAACTTTCCTACCACTCGAGATATTTTCACAAAATTCGGTCATCTTCTTTCGACTATTAAATTACATGTTTTGCTGTAAAAGTTTTTAAACTATTTTTACTAGTTGCGTTTGAACAAGATTTGTATTGAATATTTTTGAAGAAAGAAGTAGTACGCAACTGCTTTTTCTTCAAATTAATAATCATTTTTAGAATACTCATTTAATTAGGGGTTAATTTAGTCTCTTAATATTTTCCCCTGCGATAAACGATTTCCGTTTAAAAAAATTAAAGTGATTTTGATCCATGGCAAAATCGCTAAAACCTGATATGGTGTATTTGTATGTAGAATTCGTTTTTGTCTAAAGCGAGCTTTTACACCTAATAAGTTAATGATCAAAAACTTGTTCAATTACTTTGTCAAATATTTGATAAAGGAATTAAAAAGTTGGATGCTTTTTGTCAAATTTATTTTCAATTTCATCAAATGGTTTTCTAGGGTTTTGTTAACTATTAACTAATTACTAAAAGACCCCTAAAAAATGTTGATGACAAGTTTTAATTTCTTTAAGTACTTGAGCAAGCTACTTGATAAATAAGTTGAGAAAGTTTTTAACCGTCAAGGCACTTGAACAAGCACTTGTTCAATTAATTGATCAATTACTTGTCAGGTGTAAAACCCGCTTAATTTGTATTAAAGTATGTTCAAGTACATTATTACTACAATTTTAATGTCATTAAGAAGTTCTAGCTCTTAGCAAAGCTATTACACAGTCAAAAATCTAATTTAGAAATAAAACACCTAATCAGATTTTAGCGATTTTTGTTTAACAAAAACCGTTCGTTGTACGGAAAAATATCAAAGAGACCAAATTAACCTCAAAGTAAATAAGTATTGTAAATATATTATTAATTTAAATAAAAAGCAGTGGCGTACTATTTTTTCTACAAAATAATTTAATATAAATCTTGTTCGAACGCTACTGGTATTTTTTTAATCTTTATAGTAAAAATGTATCAAATTTTGTGAAAATATTTGAAGTAGTAGGACAAGTTATAATAAAAAGGCATTTTTTTCTTTAACTTAACTTTAAAGAAACATATTTCGAGCACAATTTTAATTATAACATTTTCTTATATTCTTGCATTTTATACAATGTTAAAAGAAAAGTATTAACTTAAAAATATCCCTGTATATACAAAGGGTGATTTAAAAATTGATCATAAAACTTGGACGGTGATTCTATAAAATACAAAAAATGTCATTTATAAAATACCTTGCGAATGCAATAAGTTTTATATAGGTGAAACTTGTAGACCATTAGCCAAACGCATAAAAGAACACAGATCATACATTAAAAACACAGAATTTCATAAATCAAAAATCTGTCAACACGCATTTGATAACAATCATAGAATAAACTGGGATGCTTCGAGTCATTTTAGCAAAGGAAATTTTTTCTAAAAACGCAAAATCAAAGAAAGTGCGTATATATTATTAAATAAAGATACTTGTGTAGCATCAATTTCAGTTAATTTAAATAACATTTGGTTGCCTTTGCTTGATACTGAAGTATCTTCAGGAAGACTAAAAATTAACTAACTACTCAACTTTTTGTAACACAAACAAGAAATACACCAGCAACCATGCAGTTATCTACGTCACTATAACACTATAACCAAACAAACATATTTGACATTTAATGTCAAAGAGTTCTCAGAATATCATACCAAAAAAAATTATAAAAATTTTAAAATTTAAAACTTTAATAATAGTTAATTTTTATTTTTAATATTTTTATTTAATTTACCTTGACAACAGTGGCAGACTTGCCACCGAAACGTCGATTTTTAGTGATCTTTTACTTGTTTAAATTTTTTGGTACTTTTAATTTAATTTTTGGCGTGTACCCAAACAATTACCTTCCATTAATAAAATTGTGGTTTTATATAAATCTATTTAAGTAATAATACAGCCCCACAAAAAAGTTGGAGGTCCGAAGGACTAGACCATGTTTTTGGGGCTGCTGAATCCGAATCTGGCGTCGGTTTGACCCCATCAGGTCAGGGTTAAGGTCATTTCAAGCCCAAATCATCAAAATTCATCGATAATAGACCACAAACGTGGTACCTTTATGTTTTTTGAGTCGCTTAATCCGATTTCGGAGGGGTCAATTTGACTACGGATTCGGATTAAGCGACCCAAAACTCCAAGATATCATGATTGTAGTGCATTTACAATAGCTTTTGATGATTTGACCTTGATCCCAACCTCATAGGATCAATTTGACCACGGATTCGGAATCAGCTACCCCGAAAACATAAATATACCATGATTGCGGGATATTTTCAGTAAAATTTGATGATTTGACCTTGAAATGACCCTAATTATGACCTGATGGGATCAAAGTGACCCCGGATTCGGACTCAGCGATTTCAAAAACATAAAATACCACCATTGTGGTCCCTTTTGATGAATTGTGATGATCTGACATTGAAAAGACCTTGACCCTGACCTGATGGGGTCAAACCGACCCCAGATTTGGATTCAGCGACCCCAAAAGCAAAAAGAACCCATGGTCTGGTCATTCGAACCTTCAACTTTTTTTTACTTCTTGGGCTGTAATTGACCTTAAAATGACCATGACCCTGATCTAGTAGGGTCAAACCGACCCCAGATTTGGATTCAGGAACTTTAAAAACATAAAGATCTCAGTCTAGTCTTTCGGATCACCAACTTTTATTTTTTGTGGGGCTGTTTAATTTTTCACCTTGACTGAGTGCTGCTTACACATTGAGAATTGTTTGCTTTTTTTATTTTTAAGTTTTAAAACCTACTCGTATTTTTAGAAAGTTTTCGAAAATTATTTATCATGTGGTCGTCATTTAGCTCATAGTTCATCTTATTAAATTTAAATAATAAATGTTGTTTTTTTTACAGGTGAAAAGGAGCAAAACAAACAGGCTTGCCTCATGATCCTTAGTAAAGTAGTCGAAGATCCCCAAAGCGGTACCTGCCTCAATGTTTCCTACGCTGACGTCAGCGGGCCGGTGGCCAACTACAACCCCACTGGATCGCCGTTCGCGCAGCAACCAGCCCCAGGAAATGCTTTCAGTGCCTCTACGGCCAGCCTCAACAGCACGTTAAGTGCTGCGGCTGTTCAGCAGGGTCTGGTTCTCAATGGGGCAGGAGCTGCTGGACTTAGTTTAAGTTTGAATTTGACTGCTCCCGGTCAGAGTATCGGGGGTGTTACGGCGCAGTTGTTGGATCACATTAAGGTAGGAAAAAGGGTGTAGCAGGATAAGAATTGTGATTTGGCTCCCAATAAAACTTCTGTTTCCATTTGTATTATAGCACATACAAAATATATGATATTTTTCCTGTGATTATAGTATCGTCTCGGTATATGTATATAATTTATACAGGGTGTCCGGGAAAATGTGGGAAATCTCTCGCACACGTATGGAACAGATGAAAATAACACGACAAGTTCCTATAAAATTTTTCCGTTTAAGCCCCCTGCGGAGATATGATCCCCTAAAGGGGGCAGCTAGAAATCGATTTTTCGTGAATAACTTTTAAAGCGCTCTGTATAATTTGATAATATTTTAGTACTATGCATACTAGTAAAGACCTCTTAAAATAGTGCCCTTGAAACTTATGTCGCTTCTTTAGTTTGCCAGTGACGGACTAGTTTTCGCACATAATTGATAATATTTTTTACGCCCTGTATGGTGAAGACACAAAAAATATGTTTTTGGGTAGTTTAAACCTTTTGCTAAAAAAGGTACTCTTGTTTGACATCGATAAAATGAGCCGTTTTCGAGTAAAAAATTATTGCAACAAACATTTGCAACAAATTTCTGACCTGCTACGAGAGGACTTCAATAGTGAATCAAAAATTACAAATTACATCGAAAATAAAATATTGTATTATTAAACAAAAATAAACTCTTATTGTTAAAATAATTTTTACTCGAAAACGGCTCATTTTTTCGATGTCAAACAAGAGTACCTTTTTTTTAATTAAAACAAGTAAAAAGATGATTAAAAATCGACGTTTCGGTGACAAATCTGCCACCGTTGTCAAGACAAATTGAATAAAAAATAATAAAAATAAAAATTAACTATTATTGAGGTTTTAAAATTTAAAATTTGTAAATTAATAAAATAAAACAAAATATATACTTTGTTCATAGTCACTTTAATAATTTAAAGTGACTATGAACAAAGTATATATTTTGTTTTATTTTATTAATTTAAAATGTACGGTCACAAAGTAACGGACGAAACCATAAATTCTTTAAAATTTGTATATATTTTTAGGTTATTCTGAAATCTTTGACATTAAATGTCAAATATGTTTGTTTGGTTATAGTGTCATAGTGACATAGATAACTGGTTGCTGGTGTATTTATTGTTTATATTACAAAAAAGGTGAATAGTTAGTTAATCTTTAATCTTGAATTTTTTTTGCTGAAAATACTTCAGTATCAAGCAAAGGCAACCAAGTGTTATTTAAATTAACTGAAATTGATGCTACACAATTATCTTTATTTAATAATATATACTCACTTTTTGGCAGATTTTTAATTTATGAAATTTTGTGTTTTTAATGGATGATCTGTGTTTTTTTATGCGTTTCGTTTTTTCACCTATATAAAACTTATTGCGTTTGCAAGGTATTTTATAAATGACATTTTTTGTATTTTCATTTAAGTTGTATGGTTTTGTTTTTGTTAATTGAGATCTGCTAGTGTTTTGTGTTTTAAAGATTGTGCGAATATTAAATTTATGTCCTATTCGTTGAATTTTATTTGATAGTCCGGGAATGTATGGTAAAAATAAATTTGTAATAGGTCTATTTTGATTTATATCACTTATTATAACTGGAGTTTCAAATTCAAGGAAACAATTATTTATAAAATCAAGAGGATAATTATTTTGAATTAAAATATTTTTTAAATAATCTTTTTCAATATTTATATTTTGATTAGAACAAATGACTTTAATTCTATCAAATAGACTTCACAACTCCCTTTTTAACCATTATTGGGTAATTTGAGTTAAATTAATGTTAAAAAAAAGTTAAGTTAATTGTTGGTTCTTGTGTATTATTGTGTGTTAAAACATTATTTAAACAGTGTTCGTCATGTTGGCATATAGAAAAAATGTTTTCTATATATCTCCACCAAACCAAAGGTTTATATTGATAATGTTTTACAAAATTTGATTTAAAGTTTTCCATAAAAATATTACTTAATAAAGGTGATAAAGGTGAACCCATAGCCATGCCAAAGGTTTGTTTATAAAAATCAGTGTTATATTGAAAATATGTTGTTTTGACACAAAAAGTTAATAGTTCAAGAATAGTGTTTATGCTTAATTTTGTTCTTTCGCCAAGATGGACATCATTTTCTAATTTATTTCTAACAATATTTAATGTTTTATCCACTGAGACATTTGTGAATAAACTAACAACCATACCCCAGGCCCAGTGGCAGAATGGATTTCCCCATTTAGGTAGCAAATAAAAAGTCTACTATAAAATATGAAGTAGACTTTTTTTCTCTTCAAAAAGAGCATATTTTAAGGTTTTTTTTTAAATTATGCTTTAAAAATTATATAGTCTAAGTGACTGGCCGTTAGAAGCGACACACATGCAAAGGCGTTTCTAGAAGTTCATTTTTATCACCACGTCTTGAGGAATAGCAGCAGCTTTATCTCGTATCGGTGTCTTGAGTTAGTGAAGTCAAGAGCCAGTTGCCCTTAAGTTAGAACTCCATTTTTTAATTTTTTTGGTCTGGATCAGACTCATTATGAGGCAGGAAGCGCGTACAAAATGTTCTTTTCGTCACGGTGACATTCGTCATTTTTTCATAATGGCTTTATCTCAAATCCACGTTGCTCACCAGACCAAGACATAGTACCGAGTAACAAACCTAACCGATCGCTCAAGCTAATGTGACCATCCCCACCATTGTCCAACCCCATTACCGATGTTCTACCCTAATGAAATGTGGAAGTCCATTCTGCCGCAACCTGTATAATATTATGTAAAATATCAAAAATTTACGTCAGAATGCGTCGTTTTTAGAAAAATAAAATTTTGAAAAGAAAATGGCTTTACTTCACTTATGGTAGCCAATAATGACAAAATGACAGTAATATTTATATCATAATTATTTAATATTTTATTTACTAGTACAAGGTTGTGGTTGTTACTGTTTTTGTTTATTCGTGCTAGAAAACAAACCATTAAATAAACAAATTATTATTTTTATAGCGCATTTAAGGAATATAGTTTAAAACTAATTTTAAAAAGCACTTTGGTACATAATTAAAAAGTCAAGGCAATTTTTTTTATGTAGTTTATAAATAAATAATGAGTTGTTTTTGTTAAATGAGACGTTTAGTATAATTATTCTTCTGGTTAAAATATGTAGATTTTATTAGGTATTTATGTAAAGAGGTTATAAGGAAAAAATTGTCAAAATATTTGTACAGAATTACTTAAATGTATACCATATGTGTTCTACTTATTTCTAGCATGGATAAATAAATAGTCCCTGTGCCAGTTATAAAATAAACTTCATTATAAGAACACTTTAAAACCTTTTAGGGTGGTTCCTTTTGACGGGTCTACCACGAATATTCATACCGCCATATATGGAAGCGGCGCGTTAACCCAGCCTGTCAATGTCAAATGTTGCGGGTGTCGGACCAGGCAGACGCGTCACTTTTTGTCGGACAAGTTTACCACAATCTTTTGCATGAAATTTTTAAACATTGTGTTAAAAATCTCAAGGATTACAGTTATTAATTACTAAAGAAATCTTACATTTTCGGCCCAACCTCGTAGATAAATAATAAAATTTTATATCCGATGGTTGTCTTTTAGGTTCTGGATCATGCAGAACATTTGATAATTTTTTTTTTCGTAAAATCTACTAATATTATAAAGAGGGAAATTTTGTAACTTTGATTGTTTGTAAGGGCTAATTTTCGCATATACTTAACCAGAACCAATTAATATTTTTATTATTAATATTAATTTACGGCAAAGGTTTATTAGGAAACTATGGGACGCCACTGCATAATTTTTTTGCTAGTAAATAACGAACATATTTAACTACCTACAAAAAAGCAGTAATTTCGCATTATTCACATAAGTTATAACTAAGCGTACGCCTATGACTCATACAATCAATCAAAAAATCAAATATACGAAACTAATTAATGATCCTTTACTTACTCAAAGACTTCCTTCTCTTGCCCATCGTCGAGCTGTGGGAGATCTATCGCTCTTCTATAGATACTTTTACGGCTTCTGCTCCGACGAATTGTCCAGTATAGTCCCTCCTCTTGCAGTTCCCAACAGAGAAACTCGTGGTGCCGCGCGTATGGATGCCCATACAGTTCAATTGGATAGGCCCCGAACTTCCCATTTCGTTCGTTCTTTTATCCCTAGAGTTTCTAGACTGTGGAACCTACTGCCAGCGGAGGTCTTTCCTTCCCTCCCAAATCTTCAAGTTTTTAAGTCCTGTGTTAACAAACTTCCTTTTACCCTGCTTAAGACACCCACGGTACGTTAGTATTTAGGCTTTCAGCCTTCGTGTATTGTCCAAAGATAAAAAAACTAGCTTTGGCCCGCTTTTCCGCACACCTTAATTCGGAGTAAAACAATTCCCCTTTTCCTATACTGTGAAGATTGTGGATGTTATTATACATATAAACCTTCCTCTTGAATCACTCTGTCTTAGTGTTGAATTTACAAGGATTTTTCCGGGGAGTTTAATATTCCCAGGGGGATCCTCTTACCAAACACAGCGGGTATAAGTTTACAAGTAAACTTATACCGCCTAAAAGTTAAAGAGCAGAAAAAATCCTCACGTTCAAAAACCAAATCTCCCGGGCTAGCCCCTGAATTAAACGGTGCTCTTTCTAAAAAAAAACGGACTAAGGCAGTTACAAAGTATCAAATACTCGCTTGTCTATGTATTACGGGGCCATGAAATCGACCCCTACTGCAGCACTGGAAGTGCTGCTTTACCTACCGCCACTTCACATATACATACAGGGTGAAGTGAAAGTGGTACAATACCGTCTCAAAGAAGGCCAGAGTCCTATCATAACACAGGAAAGGGTCATACAATGAAGATTCAGGGAGGACCAAGAAGTCAAGTCACTATGTGAGATGCCTTCGAAAAATGGTACCAAGCTACTGGCTAAACAAAGGTTTTCAAACATTGATACCGGACAGAAAGGAGTTGAAGCAAGTATATAAGGGGACAAGCCAAGGACTGAAAATAAACTTGGGTTTCTGGACAACACCCTACTGTGTTCCAGGCTGAAATTGTAGCCATAGAACAATGTGCTAGGGAAATCATCAGAAGGAGCTATGAGGATAAAACCATAGTAATCTATTCGGACAGCCAGGCAGCCATCAGGGCAATCAGTTCATGCAAAATCAGCTCTAAGCTGGTGCGGAACTGCGTAGTTGCCCTGGAAGAGGTGGGTGCGTTTAACAAGCTAACCATTGCCTGGGTACCAGACACGAAGGCCACGAATGCAATGAGAAAGCGGATAAACTGGCAAAGGAGGGGCTGGCAGGATAGAAGATCCCAAGCCCTACTGTGGTATTCCGTCATGCCAACTAAGGTCATTTATTAGATCATGGATTATAAGAGGAATCCCAAGACTGGTGGACAAGAACACCAGGACAGCGACAAGCGAAAGTATTCATCAAGGCTTACTCGCCAGAATTTACGAAATACCTTCTTGAATTATAACCGCAAGGCAGTAAGAATAATAGTGGGTCAATTAACAGATCATTGCAGACTAAATAAACACCTGGAAACCATGGGCCTGGCAAAAGGTAACATATGCAGGTTCTGCCAGGAGGAGGAGGAAACCGCAGAACCTGTATGGTGCTACTATGAAGCCCTTTGTCGTCTGCGGTTTGCAAAGCTGGGGGAAGAAAAACCTAAAGCGGCAAGATTTACCAAGGAGCCGGTTTCAAGCTTGTGGAGTCTGATTAAAAAGACCGGCTTGGACAGCATGCTCTAACCTATGGACGGAGGACACAATAAACCTGAGCAGGTTGTAGTAATAGAGGATATACAATCCATATCGTAATCTTATCTAATCTAAGCCACCCCTGAATTAAACGGTGCTTTTTCTATTAAAAAAAAAAAAACAGACAGCGAAAAGCGACTTTGTTTTATACTATATAGTGATCTGATGGTTTAATTTCGTGCCATTTTAATATGATTTTTTGCAGATTCAACTTAGAACTTCCGGTCTACAAGAACCTCATATCGCTGAGATTAGCGCAGCCCTGACTGTACTAGCGAAATACGGCATCCTGGGTGTAGGATTAGGCATTGGGGGCGCTCATGCCGGAGCCCTACCCGTCTCAAGTTATCTAAGTGTTATGGAACAGGCGGCGAATGCAAATGCTGCCAGCACTGGAGTGTTTGGGGCGATTGGACAAGTTAGTTTGGGTGAATGTTTGGGTAAGTTACACCTTAATACTTTAACCATAAATTAGAAAACCTACTTTTTTTTTTTTTTCTTCGTACATTTATTAAAAATAATTAGTTGATTATCGGAGTGGTACAGTTATAGTCACAATCAGAAATAAGCTCGTACAAGTATTATTTCGGGAGGTAGCATCGTCGGGAAAACAAGAATTTTAGGTTGGCTAATTTTTTGATATGTTCTCCCTCCTCTTTCGAGTAGATTCTCGGCTGTCTGGCTGGCGGTAGCGGTTGCTTTAGCGCCCAGCTGTAACGTCGACAATTAGAGCTGGCACTGATATGTCAAAAAATGCAGACTTTGGTCATATATTATCGGGGGTAATTACACAAGTGCATCAAAATTATCGATAATTTTGATTGAAAGCGTATTGCCTAAAAACTACCAGAGTTTATTTTCATATTTTGGCGAAGGAGGAGGGCTCTTTCGCCAAAATGTGAAAATGAACAAGAGAACTTTTTAAAAATCAATACACTTGAAAGCTAAATTTTCTAATTATTTTGATGCACAAGTGTAATTTAGGAGGAAAATTACTCGAAGAAAGTAAAACTATTAAATGAAGGAATAATAATTTTCTAAATAATTTATTTAAAAATACAACAAAACCCAATCTTAAAATTTGTTATACATAAATGTTTGCAAAATTTATAAAATGCCAAAATGACATATTAAAAAATAAAGCCGTTGTTAGGATGTGGTTGTTAAATTTAACAATTAAAAACATGACAGTGCAATTTTCGATATCTACTATGCGATTATCGCTGTAATCAAGCGATAATTGTCGAGTAGACAAGTAGGTGAGTGTAATTTTCGTTCCAAGTTTCAAAATCTTTTAAAAATATACCAAACGGTTCAGAAGTTAGAAGGCGGACGACTGTATAATTAGCAATGATCTAATAGTATCTGGCAATAAAAAAGTATCTTTAGTAAACTTATTTAAAGACAAGAAATTGAAAATTAGGTTTCTTAAAATGTTTTCAAAACCTTGGATAAGTATCTGTGCAGGTAGGATGCGAACTAATAAACGCAACTACTACCGCCACCCAGACAGCCCAGGGTCTATCCAGAAGAAAAACAACAACATATTAAAAAATCAGCTGACCTAAAATTATTTCTCAAAACGTTGCTACCTCCTATAAGTACTATATTAAAAGAGAGGTAATCTGCCTTTTTTTGCGTAAAACTAACTTTTTGACTGATTTTTGTTAAAGGGTATTAAATGTCTTAGGTTTTTAATAAAAGAAAAAATTGGCGTGCACCTGTTTTTCTGGGTCGCAATGAAATTTTTACTTTCCATTAAACCCGAAGACATAGGTATGCACAAGTTATGTCTCTCTGCAGGATTACCATACCAATTTCAGAGAACAAGCCATTAAATGAGTCTTTTTTGGGCTCCTGGGGGGGTTAATTGCACCAATTACTCCCCCTCCGGTGCGGCCCAATGTTTATATAACGTACGTCCTAAAAGTTTTGGCACACAATATTTATCGGTTTTTTTAATGCTGCGCTTGAGAGTATTTGAGGCACTTACGTCTCTTTCGATATTTAAGACCATTCCTCCTCAATTCCAACGATATCGTACTCTTAGAAGATCTGTATTGCCTAGCCAGTCTCCTCGTTGACATTCCAATCTGGTTTTTTGCTCTTCTCACCAATCTCTCTGACCTCTGTGCGGTAAATGCACGTGGTCTTCCACTTTGGGAGATTCAGACATGGTATTCCCTGCTCGCACTCCGCTATTGTTCTATAAATGGTTCTGCGTGAAATGTTTTCATTCTGGAATATTCGACAGATTTCAGCTTTGGGTATCCGCCCAACTAACTTTTAGATACTTTTTCTTATTTCTAATTTATACGACATCTTAAAGCGAAAACTTTAAAATAAATAAATCTCAACTGACAGTAAATAAAGTAAATTAACTTTTGTTTTCAAAGGCAACTTGATATTATTTTGTTTTTGTTAAAATTAAAGACATTGAGTTTTGTGCCCAAACTTTTAGGACATACGTTACACAGCTTTTGTTATAAAATTAGGCAAAAAATCGTTTAAAAAGGTTAAGCCGTCTATGACTAAGAGTACATCGTTATACTGAATCCGATTCAACCGATCGGATAAAACTTAATCCGACAAAAAATTGCGATATACACGTTTCAGATTAAGTAAGGGATTAGATTGAACGCCATAAGTCAATCCTGTTTTCAAGGGATTTGAATTGAGTTCAGTCCGATCGGAGATTATATTTGTACGATATTTACGGTTTTGGATATGGTTTGAAAAATGACAGTTAAGTAAAACAGCTGAAATAGTGGAAAATCAAAAACCTTAAATATTTGCTAAAATATTGGAATAGTGTTTCTTTAGTGGTTTACGTTATTATTTTGTCTTATTTTCTGAAATAAATAAAAAAATTCCACAAAAGTAAGGTTAGAAGTTTATTTTTATTTGTTTCTTATGTATACACGTCTCTTTATCTAATTTAAAAGAATTTAGAATCGGATTATCTGCATCGGATAAATTCGAGGACGAAGGGCACGGTATTTGGTTCAATGCGATCCGTCCAATCGGATTCGAATTTTTACGATATACCCTTAGTCTATTTTTAACACGCTTTTATTAGCTTGGGTTGTAACTATCTATCTATGTAACGGAATCTTTGAGCCTAATTTTTACCAACTTCCAGCGATTCAATTTCTTTGAAACTTTGCACACGTATCAAGGACCGATGACAATGCAATAAATTAAAAACAGTATCCCGTTATCCTGATTAGGACCGCCAGGATAAATAAATTCCTTTACAGATCCTCTGTGTCCTAATACTACTCTTGACAAAATGGCGAAGGAATTTTTAGTGAATAAACTGGAGCATTTATTTTTAAAAAACTAATTGATATATCGAACTAAAAATGATAAATAAATAATAGTTTTAAATAACTAAAAAACACGCTTTATATGCAACCGAACTAAAAATTAGAAAATAATTTTTTATTATAAGAGTTTGTCACTTCAGAGTAAAAAGGGTGGGGTGCATTTTTACTATTTTTTCATAACTTTTCCTAATAGATATTTGCAAATAGAATAATTATAACATTTAATATATTAAGCACCCCACGCTTTTTTACTCTGAAGTGACAAACTCTTTATAATAAAAATTATTTTCTAATTTTTAGTTCGGTTGCATATAAAAGCGTGTTTTTTTAGTTTTTTAAGCTATTATTTATTTTAACATTCTGCAAATTAAATTAAATATACGATGAAATAACGAAAAAGTACAAATTAATTTTTAAAACAAAATACCAACTCATTTGCATTAACAGTAACTTTGGTATTAAAATTTAATGTTGAAAAAATGACAATTAATTTTTTAATTAAGCAAAACCCCAAAATGCTTCCTTGTGGAACTTGGTTAATTTAATAATAAAATAAATATTAAATAAAAATTAATTTTATGGTGGTCTGCAAGCGGTTAGAAAATATGATTAGTTTTTAATAATTCATATTTTTCTTCTTTAAATATGTTTTATGACGAATTTTTTAATTTATTGTTATTAAGTTAACCATAGTCTAAATACAATAATTAACTTAATTTAGTAATTAGTAACTTATATGTCTACAGAGTGTGTTAAAATAACACGCGATTAATTGGCGTTACTTAGTATATTATACGATGAGCACGAAATGTTACTCATCTCCTACAAGCATCACTTGATTTATTAGGTTATACAGAGTAAATTGAGTATTCACTGCGAGTTGCATACTATACTTTTTCTACGACTAGTGTTTTATCACAGGAAAAACCCTTTAAAACTTTTTTCGTGAATTTATATCACCACAAACAATACATTTAATGTATTTGTGACAAAATATTTGTCAGCCATGACATACGCGACATTATAGCCTGCTACAATTTTTTAATTAAATGTGAATAAATTTGATTAGCTGATTTTATGTACAGTGACGGAAAATCTCGTACATCTAATTTTTCCCAGTGTGATGTTGGCTTTTGCGTACCTGGATCACCTGGAAATATACCGTACTTGACAAATTGTTATCTGTCACAAAATTATATTATTTTACTTTATTTAATTTTGGAAAATGAATGAAATAGAGAAGGCGAGAGTAATTACTCTATTCGAAGAAGGTGTTTCTCTGGGAAGAATAGCTCAGCAAGTTGGGAAACCAAGAAGCACTATTCAAAGCCTTAGAACTAAATGGGAAAATACAGGATCATTGGAGAGAAGGGCTGAAAGTGGTAGAAGAAAAATTTCAAACGAAAATCAAGATAATGATCTGATAGATTTTTGCGAAACAATCCATTTCAGACAGCTGTAGAAGCACACAACCAAACTAATTTTCCTGGGACAGTAAGAACGGCAAGAAATCGTATTAGGAAAAATTCGGAATTGAGAAGCAGTGTAGCTGCTAAAAAGCCATGTTTGACCGATATGAATAAAGAGCAAAGAATGGGGTTTGCACTGGAATATTTACCGCAAGGTATGGATTTTTGGGAAAGGGTAGTATTTACCGATGAGAAGATTTTTCAATCTTATTATAGCGGGCAGACTAGAGTGTATAGGCCGCAAAATACACGGTACGAAGAAAGATATACCCAACAGGTTAAAACAAGTGGAAGATTTTCTGTTAATGTATGGGGGTATATGTCTTTCAGAGGGCTAGGCATATGCCACCGTATTCGCGAAAGATTTAATAGTCAATCTTAAATACACATACTCCAAAATGTTATGTTGCCATCGGTAAACAATATATTTGAACAAGAAAATTTTATATACCAGCATGACAACTGCCCCGTCTATACAGCAAGGAGAGTTTCGGACTGGCTACTGGAAAATAACATTTCATTGTTACCTTGGCCCTCAAGAAGCCCTGATATCAATCCAATCAAAAACGTTTGGGGATATAGCCGTAAAGGAAATTAACAAGAACAATGATTTCCATCCACAAAACAGTGATGATTTGTGGAATAAAATTGAAGAAACCTGGAATAATTACAATGTTCACCATGCACAAATGCTGATTGCATCAATGCCCACACGTTTGAACTTATTAGTGAAAAAAATGGTGCCGCTTTGAAATATTAAGCCAGTGTTTTTCTTTAATATTTGAATAAAATAAACTATATATTTATTTTGGAGTCATGTATTTAATTGAATATTAATTAAGGTGAGAAAAAGGTAAAAAGCCAAGTTTACCAAAATATTGAAAATTGACATAAAATGTTAACCTAAGTGTATGAAATTTTATTTCCGTCACTGTACCTATTAGATATTTTTAAACTCATGTGAATAAAAAATGGTGACCTGAAAAATCATCTTTAGAAAACGAGGTTTTCGAAAACATATACAAATTATTGTATTTATGCACATTTGAAGCAACTTTATTATAGTAGGGGAGCCAAAGAGGGATTTCGGGATTTACTACAGCGCAGCAGATTAATATACCGGAGGATATCTTGTACCAGGTTAAGTACCTCCACCAATTATGAGCTCCGTATACAGGGCCGATCATAAAAAACAAAAATAAAGTCATTATAAATTGTCGAGCGCGTTAGATTAAGATAAGGTGGATTAATTACGTGCTAAACTGTATGTATATTCCACTAGACTGACAATTTAAGAGTGACATATGGGAAACAGAGAGCTACAAAAAAACGTCAGATTAGCATTTTCGAACGTGGCTATTTTTTTAATTTTGAAGAAAATAATTCGGGGATACCAAAAAATATATATTTCGATACGAGCCGAACGATTTCCGCAAGCTGCAATAATAATAGCATTTTTTTGACATATTTAAAAGTCTCTAGCCACTTTCTTTCCCGATGAGAAGATATACATTATATAACATTTTTTCTTCCTATCATCTAAGCTTTGCACCAATATGTCTCTAAAGCCACGTACAGACTTGGATACAATCGGCGAAAACATTTGTTGGCCGACTGTATCTTGAATGTTGCACATCGGTCGGCCGACTTGTTGCAAACGCCATGGTAACATCGGTGGGCGTTTTCATCCAAGAAATCGGCAAATCGCCTGTTTTCCATTTAATATGGAAAACGTCGGCAGGTTTGTAAGAGCTTTAAAACTAGTGTGGACGCGAAACACTTGTATCTGCAAATTTTGGCCAACTTTGTTGCTGAAATTAAGATACAGTCGGCCGACAATGTTGTCCCGATGGTATCCAAGTCTGTACATGGCTTAACGCTCGAGTAAATCTCCATTTAGCATCGTAGGCTCCCCTACTATTACGGCCGTGGGTTATGAGGGTGGATAATAAGCTATATTATCTGTTTAAAATCACATTAATAATGTATACATTTTTAATTTTCGTGCAGGTAACTTTTTTCAGTTACAAAACTTATACTGATATTTCTGTTTTATTCTAATTTCTGAAAAACTGCCAAAGTTCCAAAACCATTTTAAAATAACCTCGTCGTCATAATGCAGTTCTAATAACTTTATCTGTTTAATGCAGTTAAAAATTGCATGTTGTATTTAATTAATATCGTTTTGACGTTGTGCCAAACCGATAAAATGCCGATTTATCGCTTAACTTGCGTAATCTATTCTATTTAGATTGAATTTCGATCCGATTCATTAATTCTAAATTTTTAGGTATCATTTAAATCATTTAAAAATGGTACAAAGGTCCTTATCATTTTACCCGTATCCTTAAGAGGATGCCGTAGCATATTAAATTAGCTAAAACGCGATTCGCTGCCGTTTTTTAAATATTTGTTTTGAGAAAAAGTTGTACATAGAAAAGTTTTTAAATGATCCAAAGATTATCGGAAAGTTAATTGATTTTTGGTAAGGTTAATAATTAACACATTAAATTTCCAAAAATTACAAAACCGTAAAAATAACCAGCTTTCCGATAATCTTTGGATCATTTTAAGAAACTTTTCGCGTTTTAGCTCATTTAACGTGCTACGGCATCCCCTTAAACTTTGGGCATTATAAATTGAGAAAAACACTTGAGCAAAAAATGTATTTTATTGGTTTAAAAAGTAAGTAACTCTGGTTAACACATCAAAAAAAAAATGATTTTTTTTGACGACTGTTAAAAAATGCGGTTTTTTAATGGTTAACATGAAGTTAAAGTACTCCATTCTAGTAGGGTAGGGCGCGGCTAGTTGAGCATAGAGGTAAGTTGGGCAATCAAAATATCTCAAAAACTATTGACCGCACGCGAAAGCATCAAATAGCATAAAGAAGGGGTTGCGCGAGGGGAACTCATTGTGCGACCACTAGTGGTGACGCGGCGATCGAGAAAAGTATCCGTGCGCATTGTTTATTTTGTGATTAAAAGTAAAATAATTGCAAGCCGGAAAATTTTATCTGTGATAGTTAAATGTATTCCGTTCTCAATCAGGTAAGTGGTAATCTTAAGTAAATTTATTGCAGTTTAATTATGTATAAAGATTTTGGATATAATTCTAACCGGTTTTCTAATAAATTTACTTTTCCTTTAAAATTTCAGGTTGGGGTTAGTTGAGCTACAGTTGCCCAACTAACTCCACGGTTTTAAGTATGAAATGTTTTTTTTATTTTTTAGGATACGGACTTATAACAGTAAGGCTACTAGAATCTCCTCAGGATTGAAAAGAGGCTGCAACCCGAACTTTGTACAAACGACCTGACCTATCTAACTTATAAATTTTCTCTGGAAATAGTTTGACCACACCCAAGAAAAGGAGCCAAATCAAACAGAAGATAAAGAAAAGCTACAATTTTAACAGATACAGAAGGCATTACAAGAGAAGCAAAATAAAACTGCCTAAAAAGTTTAAAAACGAAGATGAATTGATAGGTATTAAATTCCATAGTTCAAGCTAGGCACGTTGCTGTTTTATTAATGAGATTTGTTGTTTTGTCACTATAAGATGATAAATATAAAAAGCAAATTGTCAAAATGTATTTTTATTGTAAACGTATCTAACATTTAAGCCATGATTTGACTATACTGCCTAAGTGCTCCACTAGCCCCATACCCTTGCTCAAATTACCTCACCTATGGGGTACGTTGGGTATACTTGACTATCTACATTAAAATAGATGTAGCTCCTAAATTCGACTTATTAGAAAGAAATTACTATAGACACTTTTATTAAGGGATAAATTGCTAATCCATCAGTATGCATTATAAGCCATTAAGACTTATTTTTGAGGAGCTGTAACCGATCAAGTGAAAAATTGCTCAACTAGCCCCGCCCTACCCTACACCACATAAAGTGTTAAAAAAATCACTTTTTTAACATTTCGGAGCTTGTTTTCACAATTTAAATTAGTGTTTTGTTTCAATGCCTACTACAATAAACTTAAATATCAATTTATGCAATGTAACAGTAAACGCGACATCAACTGAACCAAACGGTCAAGTTACCTTTGATTTCGTCATTATTTCTTTTAGTTCATGTGTCACTAGTTTTAAAGTTTGACAGTTTGCAAATAAATTTAATAGAAATTATTAAAAATTAATAGTAATAATGAATTTGAGTGACTAAGAAATTAAAAACGAATATATACTGTATTAGTATTATTTCTACAAAAAGTAAGTACATACAATTTTCTAAAATTAAATAATAAATGCATAGTTATGAAGAGGATAAAGCGGGCTTTACACCTGACAAGTTATTGATCAAAAGTTGTTCAATAACTTTGTCAAATATTTGACAATGTAATTGAAAAGTTGGATGTTTTTACTCGCTCCAAGTTATTGTGACATTTATTTTTAATTTCATCAAATGGTGTTCTAGGGATATGTTAACTATTAACTAATGACTTTAAGGCCCCTAAAAATATTGATGACAAGTTTTAATTTCTGTAAGTACTTGAGCAAGCTACTTGATAAATAAGTTGAGGAAATTTTTAACCGTCAAGTCACTTGAACAAGCACTTGTTCAATTAATTGATCAATTACTTGTCAGGTGTAAAACCCGCTTAATTGTCTCTTAAAAAATAAGGAGGCTAGGATTTTTGGTTGCAATATAATGGCTATGCTGCAAAAATTTAAATTAATGAGTTTAGATAAATAACACATTGTTTAAAATGGTATTATGGAAAAAATTTTATACGGTCGTGGAAAAAATATAATATGTAACTCATGGGATTGCCGCACTCGCCTAACTGCTCGTGCTGTCAAACTTCCTATTTGTAAAAAAATATTACTTTATGCACTTGTTACATAAATTACTATTTATTGGTTTAAAAAGTCAGTAAGCGGAGTTACTTACTAGGTATTCATTATTAAAGTGTCCAAAGTGTAGTACAGATATTGTATTTTTTGATATCGATATTTATTGTATTAAATTTTAGGTAATAAATATCCTTATTAACCTTGTTTTAAATAAAATTATGTAAAGTTTATTTTTTATTGATTTATTTATGCAGAACTTTATTCTTTAAATTTTTTACGTTACTTTTAAAACACTTATTATTAGATGGTCTTTAAAACACCAAAAAGGCATCTTGTATCAATAATTATCACCTTATAGCCATATGATAATAAAAAAAACATAAATCAAATTTGTTCAGAAGTGAATGGAAAATATAAAAATAACTTTTGTTCCTTTTTTTGCCCAATCTACTGTATACGTACCCATTATTGCACAAGCTTAGATTAGACACAAGTATACCTCTTTTTTGTTTATTTAGGGGTCAAATATATGTTTTTTTTAAGTAAGAATTATTTTCTCGATTATTTTATAACTAAACTTCTAAAGTATTTACGTACTTTTATTTTAAATTTAGTACGAAAAAAAAATAAGTAAAAACAGCTATTTACTTTTGTACTTTTACTTTGACCATAAACTAAGATACCTACGGATAAGAGAAACCATGGCATGCTAAAATTTTCGTACCGCTTTTGCGGCAGGCTTGTCATTGTTGCCATTTTACACTTTAAATGCTTCGGTCGAAGCCTCGCCTCGTGTAACATCAGCGGTGGGAAGACACGTAAGCTGACAAAAATGACTAACTGGCGGTATTTCAACGAAAAACGAATAAAATTATATTGGGAGTTTTCGCATGACCTGTCCTTAAATCGGCTATTCCATGATAACTCTTATAATTTCCTTACTCTATGCTTTGACATAGCGTGCATCGGAGAGTGTAGTAATTTGAAAATGGAAATTTAAGTAACAAGTGCATAAAGGGCGGTCCAAAAATGGAAAAAGCCGCCTCACGTAATTTATGGATGCCCCCTTACTTGATTACATTCGCCCAGTGGCATCTGGAAAGAATATTTCTAAAGAAAAAAAAATAAACCACTGACTTTACTGTAATTTTTATAATAATTCTTAAGCAAATAAGAATGGAGGTTTTTTCTGTTAAGTGTTTTTATTATTTTATTTCTTAGTTTGAAAAGAACCGACAATTCGATTTGTTGTGAGTTTTAAATCATTAAATAAGAAGCCAAGTTTTAAAAAATTAATATAAGAAGAAAATTTTATGATTACGAATCTTGACAAACCATACACTAAAATGCGTAAATTTCCTATCCTATGAGTGACCTGTAATTGTTAGTTTGTTTACAGTTAATTAATTGGTTTTTAGCCCAATTAACTTAGGGTTTCACCTCGGAATCTCACGGAATAGGCTGAAAATCTGTACATACCTTTCTTTTGGTACCAAAAATACTCTCTCAAAAATCCCCTTTGATATCGTGTAAGGAACTCGACATATGACAGGTCAAATGTCAAATAAATCAGTTTTTGCAAATATCTCGTTTCCTTTAGTTTTAATTGCATTTATATTTATTATAAAGTTGTAGAACACAAAATTCTTTACAAATTTGATTCTAAGCATTTTGTTGTCATATCAAGGGATCCGATAATAGAGACCGCAGCGTGTAAACACACACAGTGTATGTACATACCTTAGCACGCAATTAATCGTGATATTTAACAAATACTTAAGCTAAAAGATGATATATTAGACTAAAAATCACGATTTTTGCGTGCTAAGGATATGTACATACAGTAAAGTGCTTTACACTCTGCGCTCTCTATTATCGGCTCCGTTGGACTGACAAAAAAATGTTTAAAATCAAATTTGTAAAGAATTTTGTGTTCTACAACTTTTATAATAAATATAAATGCAATCAAAAGTTAATAAAAACGAGATATTTGCAAAAAACTGATTTTTTGACATTTGACTTGTCATATTTCGAGTTCCTTACACGATATCATAGGGGTTTTAAGAGAGTATTTTTGTACCAAAATAAAGCGTATGTACAGATATTCAGCTTATTCCGTGAGATTCCGAGATTGACCCTTTAATTTGACTAAGATCACTGGGTTATTTCTGAAAAATTTAATGAATTGCTTTCTACGCTTTAAGAAGCGTCTATCATAAAAGTCATAAAAGGTTATTGATAGCACTATTTGATTTACGGATGAAATGCACAATTGCATCACATTTCAATTAAACAACAGTTATAAAATCCATTGTAGCCATCTATTATACAGGGTGTTTTAGAATAGTATGCACTCTTAAGGCTGTGAATCTGTAGGTAATTTAAAGAAGCAAAGTGTAAATAAACCACTGATCTCGATGAATTGCCAGTGTTATTACCTGCGCGAAACAAAAGTTACATTTCATGGGCGAAAAAACAAGTTTGTGCGCAAGCCAATCGAGGGTAAACGCACCTGGCGCCAAACAGACTATCCGCATTATAGGAAAGAATTTGTCGACGGCGTCCTGGTTTTCTGTTCGGAGTACGGTAGCTAATGAGCGTCACGGTACGACCGCGGATGGAGGGCACGGGGTGCCGGTGTTTGTATTTTGCCACGGCTTTTAAGTGCGCATGTTCATCCACCCGTCCATTTGTTTACTGCGCGAAGTCGTAAAAATCCTAAAAATGCTTCTTGCCACTGCGGATCCAAATGTAGGTTATCTATGAAATTAACATATATCGTAGATATTTCTTATTCTTTGAAATACATGCTGCTAACCTATAAATTTTTATAATATCTGTGATAACACTTATAGTAATGTATGTAACATGTAACAAAAAGTGCATGAAATAATACTTAATTTTTACAAATGGAACTTTGACAACACGAGCTGACAGCAAGAATGGGATACTTTATGTATGTGTTGCATAAGATATTTTTCTACGACCGTGTAGAAATTTCCCTCATTGACATTTTAACCATGTTTTAGTTATTTATACTTATTTAATAATTTAAATTTTTTGTAGCATGGCCATTATGTTGCAGCAAAAAAAATGGGGCCATCTTTTTTTTAAGAAACAATAATTATCCTCTTTACAACTATGCACTTATGTATTGGGGAATTAAATATACAGGGTGTTCATTTGAAAACTTTCCACTCAAGTTATCTTCGAAACAAGACAGATTTGAGAGAATCGCCGAAACACGTCAAGATATTTATTGAGGGGGAACGTTTTTTACAAAAAATTGGACGGCGCCCCTTTAACCCCTTAACCACCAGAGCCACCACCCCAAAATTCTTAAATGAGAAGGCGGGTCGAGTGATACATCATTTTAAAGCTCCTGACGAGTATTTTATATAATAAGTCAATATCTTCACCTATTACAAAATGGCGGTACTTTAAAAATTACCTAAATACCTGATTTGGATGGACATATTTCCGAAACTAATAAAGTTACTACTGAATTTATTCGTATAAAATCACATTGTTGTTTATTTGTGATATCACTGACATATTCTTGTTTCAGGCGTATTAACAGATACATTAGGTAATCGCTTCTGCTTAAATCATTTTTTTGCTTTTTATTATTTTTTGCCTAATCATTTTTGATCAATTATTTTGCCTTTTACTCAAAAATAAAGAAATATTTTTGTTTTTACAAATGTATCTGTGAGTAAGCCTGGTTCTCTGTTTCAGGTGCCAACTCTCCGACTCCACGAACGAGTCTCGAAAGGTACGAGTCCGCTTTCGATCCGTTTCGGCATCAGGCCTCGGCTGCGACCGCACCCATCTCACTGAATAATAACAGTTTTGGTTTGGGCACGAACCAGCAGGTGGCAGTGCTTAGCAAGAGTCCCACACCGGCTGAACTTAAGGGGCTGGCGGATAGCAAAAATGTTGAGATTCCTGAGGTCATTAGTTGGCGCCATCTTAGGTAAGAAGAAGGAATATTATAACATATACAGGTTGTCTCTAAAAGGTCTGTACAAAAGGCTACCACAAATTCCTTGGGCAAAAACATAACGATCTATTGAAATTTACCTTAGTCCAAAAGTTGACCGTTTGGAAGATACAGGGTGCCAAAGTTTTAAGTTTATTTTGGGTATTTTTAAATATTTTCTTTAACATTAAACATATTTTGACCAAATTTGGTATTGGAAGGATTTTTAGGGCAGGAAATCAAAAAGCTGCCCGTATTTTTTCCTTAAAATATAGAGGAGTCGCCTGCAGTACTTTGCTTTTTCAAAAATACCATAACTTTTTAATGCCGCGGTATAATATGACTTTAATAAAAAAAGAATTTCTCCTATAATTTTTGTCTAAAAATGGTATACCTGGTAATAAAAATCGATAGAAGCAACCGTGTAAGAGATATTTTATAATAAACGTTTTATATCACAATAAATCCCTAATAAATACCATAAATTAAATTATATAATATTAATAATATTATATAATCTAATATATTTATATATTTTTTCTTAAACCATTTTTTCAATAACTGAGATTAATTTATTCTTGGGTAATTAAAATTAAACCTATACCCAAGAATAATTTAATCTCATATATATATATATATATATATATATATATATATATATATATATAATATATATATATATATATTTTAGATGGACAATTTAATTGTCTATATTTTTTGCTCTATTGAAATTTTTGTATCTATTATAGCTTTTGAGAAAAAAATTAAAAAAAAAAAATAAAATCATAAATATCTCAAAAACTAAAGAGATGGTAAAAATTTTATTAAACAGAAAAGATGTAATTATAAATTTTCTATTATAAAAGTTATATAACTTCTCTCTAAACTTAATAGTTATCAGGATATTAATAAAAATTCGATTTTATTTCTCCAACTACAATACTAACGCTAGAATTTAATATTACATTTTTAATTTTTAAATTAATGTACCTATTTTTTGAAACACTCTGTATTATCTTTTTGTTAACTAAATAATAGTACCGTAAAAATATATATCTACTGTTAAAATTTCATTTTGGTATCTTCAAAAATAAAGAAGCTACGATCTTTTTAAATTTTCATGGATTTTATTTTACTTTCTGCACGCTACAGCAAGCGTGCGGAAAATTTTGAATGTAAATTTAAACTATTTTTTTATTTATTCTGTAGTGACGTTTCTTTGTCGTTGTAACAATGATTTGTGGAAATAAATGATATTATGTATTATTATTATTAATATTATAAAAGCATATGTATTTCTTTAGGTCCTGGAGGACGATCTTTGGTAGAGATCCAACAGATCAGCGGTGCGAACATCCAAATATCAAAGAAGGGCATTTTTGCACCCGGCACCCGAAATCGCATTGTTACAATCACCGGCAATCAGCATTCCATAACCACTGCTCAGTACCTGATCGAGCAGCGAATTAGCGAGGAAGAATTGAAAAGGGCACGAAATAACGGCCTTGGTACCTTAACCATGCAGTGATAGAAACATTCAGCACTGAGCGACCGTGGGTTATTTGTTTTTTCCCGTTTTGTTTTTGTTTTTGTGGCGTAACTTTTTGTCTGTTAAAATTCTAAAATGTTTTTAAAGTTGTTACATTACTGTAAATCGAGGCTGTTGAACTTTTAAGAGAAGTTTGTTAAATTTTAAAGGCGATCAGATTTTGTTTTTTTAATAAAATGTTTTGTCAAAAGTTATGCGTTCACGTGTAGTCTTTGTAAACTGGCGGTTTGCTGAAGTTGTAGCCACTTTTTGTTTAATCGGACGCTCTGTATATTGTATCATAAATAAAATTATTTTTAAAAGCTTAAAAACACTATACACACCTCGGAATCTCACGGAATAAGCTGAATATCTGTACATACCTTTATTTTTGGTACAAAAAATACTCTCCTGAAAATCCTTCTATGGTATCGTGTAGGAACTGAAATATGACAGGTCAAATATCAAAAAATCAGTTTTGCGAATATCTCGTTTCTTTACTTTTAATTGCATTTATACTTATTATAAAAGTTGTAGAACACAAAATTCTTTTAAAATTTGATTCCAAGCATTTTTTGTCATACCAACGGATCCTATAATAGAGGCGCAGTGTGTAAAGCACTTTAGTGTATGTAAATGCCTTAGCACGCAATCAGTCGTGATATTTAGCAAAAACTTAAGTAAGAATGATGACATATTAGGACTAAAAATCTCTGATTGATTTCGTGCTAAGGTATGCACATGCAGTAAAGGGCTTTTACACTCTGCGCCCTCATTATCGGATCCGTTGGTACGACAAAAAAAATGCTTAGAATCAAATTTGTAAAGAATTTTGTGTTCTACAACTTTTATAAATATAAATGCAATTAAAATGTAAAGGAAACGAGATTTTTGCAAAAACTGATTTTTTTGACATTTGATCCTGTCATATTTCCGGGACTTTCTTACACGATATCATAGGGATTGAAAGGAGAATATTTTTTGTACCAAAATAAAGGTATAAGTACAAATATTTAGCTTATTCCGTAAGTCACCTCTGGTATAAAATACTGCCGGATAAAGCAGCGTAAGGCAAGATATCATGTTCAAAATGGCTTTGTACGCTCTTGCATCAATATGGGTTCAGGCAAAATAGCTCTGGATAAAATAGCACTATTTTATTCTGCGGTGTTTTATTCAGCGCTAAATAAAATAGCGCCGAAACAGAATGGGTAGGTAGTACACCAAAACGTTTGGAGTATGCCTTATGACATTATTTTATTTCCTTCTAAACATTTTTACTGCTTGTTGTTTAGCGCCGATTTTACCCGACGCTAGAGTAAGGTTCCTAGCACTATCACCCCAAAAATGCGCCAGGATATATCACTACCGTGATATAGTCCCAGCGCATATTTTTAAGGTGCTATATAGACCAGTGCTATTTTGTCACAACAGTATTGCTTCTTAGTGTTTCTTTCTATTGGCTCTATATAAATTACATTTTCTCAAATCAAATGGTCGTTGGGAAAATAGCGCTGAATAAAATAGCCCTGCAACAAAATAGCGCTAGGTATATTTTTCATATATATAAAATCATTTTTTTAAAAATTTACTTGAAATTTATGGACATACTTTCTAATATTAAAGTTTTACTTGACTTTTTGTATCTAATGTTGTCGATTCTTTTTATTGAGCGATATTTTTGTTTCTCTGGAGAATAAACAAATAAGTTAAGAAAATTACAATAAATGGCTAAAAATTTCAGCAGACCTGGACAGTTTTTTTTTAATTTTTTCTGTTATCAGTTTGAAGTAAATTTTTTATGAGTGTGACCCACTTAAAGTGTTTTTACTGAATATTTACTGCAAATCTGATTGGTGTATATATTTTTACAGGATTTTGTTAGAGAAAAATAGGAAATGATTGTTACCTGAATGACTTTATGTTACTGTTAAAGTTGATCTGATTTTTATGAGAAGCGATATAAATAGAAATAGAGAAATTCTAATTAAAAAAATTGTGATGATCATCGCACATTCATCTCATTTAACCACAACAGTAAAGTTACAAAGTGACCCAAGTAAATAATAAGAAAAGGTATTTAAGTATACAGGGTGTTTAAAAACAAATGAAAAATTTTGAGGAGGTGATCCTTGTTCCATTTTTGATTTTTTTAACATTACTTGGTAGTTTAAATACAACTTTCTTTATGTGTTTTAGATAAAAATATAAGAGTTATATAATTTACAAGGGTAAAATAAATGTTCTAGATTTTAGCTTCGCTTCGGGAGACAATAAACTGAAGGCTAACATTTTATTTTAAACGAGGAAACGGCTCTTAATTTTTTTTTTTGCATTTGTATTGAAATACCCTGTATGTGTTTAAAAACACGGTGAATTTTAGCTACGAAAGAATAAGTTAGTTACAGAAAGCCAGCTAGGTGTGTTATTTGGACCATTTTGTACATTTTTCATCATTATAAGCATTAAATTGTTATTTAGATTATATTATTATAGAAAAAAACATTATTTTTGTTAACTCTTTTTACTTCAGTTTCAATATTATTTAATGACCTATAGATAGACTTAAAATGTTATTATAATGGTTAAATCTTTCTAAAGATATAAAAAAGGATTTGAGATATACAAGAATTTAAGAAATATTTCGGTTTTTCTCTAATTTGAGCGAGCTCGAGTTGATACGACCAAGTAAATTACGTAAAAAAGTTTTTTTAAAGAATGATATATTAAGCAAATATATAACTGTTGGATGGTTAAAGTTTACTCCTGTTATAGGAATTTACAGGATGTGTCACAACGAATATAAAAACTTTATTTGATACAATTAAGGGGTCAAAGTTTACAATCAATATCTATCTTATTTAATACAAAAATGGTTTGACATTTTTATTTAACGTGATTTTGGAATTATCACCCCTCAATTTTTAATTCTTTTAGTATAAAAACGTAAGTGAATGATAAAATTTCAATAAAATGTGAAATTAAACATGGTCTTGGCACTCATTACTTTTTATCTTTATAGTTCATTAAATCTTGGGTAAAAATCCTTTTTACTTTTTACAAGAACATTTTTTAGATTTTTTCGTTGTGACACACTCTGTTAGGTAAAGAAAGTCTAAAAGATGACCAGTTTTAGGGGACCCACCTAATTTAAAAATTGGTAAATAAGGATATTCCAAGCAGCAAGCTGCCGTCATCATGACGTCATTCTTAGTCATTTTTGGTCATAAGACGTCATTAGACCAAAATTTTGACGTCATTTTAATGACGTGTTTTTGACGTCGTTGAAGTGACGTCATACTAACTCATAAAAATCGAATGACGTCATGTTTAGAAAACCTGCCAGAAAAATTTTGTGACATTATATGATTCAAATTCAATATGACAGAAAAATAGGGCTATTAATTTTACAAAATTGAAATAAGAAAAACTCTACCGATAGATGGCGTAATGGACAATAAACTACTACGTTTAATCAACATCTTCCCTTCTTATAGAAATTTTTTGGAGTTTGTTGTCCTCACCGTACCGATAAGAACCAAAATAGCTCGAGACCGGTCTGCGGTTGTGATCTCAAATAGCTTTAAAAGAAATATCTTCGGCTAGTGTAAAATCTGCATCTCCAGGTTGATCAGTGTCCCCAGAGTTGGGACGCTGCAGTGCAAGTAAATTGCAAGCATGTTTACTTCATAATTAGGAATAATTTCACTAAATAAAATATCGTATCATTTTGGCTTTTGAAAAAAAAAGTATATGCGTCAATTTTTGTCATCTTAAAGACGTCAATAACGGGACGTCTTTTGTCTGTGACTTAAGGAGGTCATTTTAACGTCATTTTGTCGTCATGTTATGACGTCTTTGCTGACCATATATGACCAAAAATGACTAAAAGAGACCCCAATAAGACGTCAGCTTGCTGCTTGGAATGTAGTATATTTGAGTCATTTTTAATAAATAATAGTGTGGTCTTCTAAATTTGTTAGCTTTTTTTAATATTACATGAATATTGTGTGTGTTCTAACCACAAACTGTACAATTTTATTTTATTTACATAATTATGTATGATTTTCTTGATTTGTTTTTAATACATCTCAGCCGGAAACCACTATTTACTGAAACCCAAAATAAATACCAATACCTCCTATTTAAAATTTAAATGTCATTATTACTTAAATTGCGGAAAACAATTGATTCATTTTTTGTAACCAAAAATGTATTTATAAAATATGCTAATTATTTTTTAGTTATCAACAATATTCCCGCTCATGTAAAATTAATCAGTCCATACTTGTAATGTAATAAACTATTTCCTTCCCCTAAAATAAAATAGCACCTTATGCATGCACTTATGTTTAGTTACTTTATTTTTGGATTATTGACAAATAAACTACTGGCACCATTGTCAGGAAAATAAATATTTTCCAATATGGCCGAAAATTATTAAATATTTTGCGAACATTAAATAATTATGTATTGAACAGACACGCGGTGGGGTGTAATGTCCGACGATGTGCCCAACATCTCGAAAAAATAACTAAAAACTAGTGCAAACATAGAATTTTATTTTTAGAAAGCAGTAGTTATTACTGTTACTTTATTACTGCTGTAGTTTTGGTTAGATACACACAATGTTCCACTGTCTACAAAAACAACACTTTTATTCTCTGTGATTAAAACATGGTCGAAGTACGTTCCAAATTGTGTACCTGTGTGTTTTAACCTCATTATTACGTTACATAGTAAATTCTATTTACTTCACAAGAAGAGAAAACTATTTTTAAAAGAAGGAATCCAAAACAAAAACAAAATATTGAAGTTGGGATTCAATTCTTGAATGTTGGTCGCTCTAGGTATACTTTGGCCACTATAAATTGATAATAAATACCTAGTGAGTAACTCTGGTTACTGTGGTTTTAAACCAATAAAATATTTTTTTTACTGTCGTAACTAGGGCTACTGTCTTTTTAAACCAATGAAATACATTTTTTTCCAGGTGTTTTTCTCAATTTATAGTGAATAGAGTATAGAGTACGGTTTTTAAATGACCGTTAAACTTAAGTGCCCCATTTTGGCAACGTTATACCGTTAAGCGGTTTTAAATATTTAAGAATCGATGCCCTAAAAGTTAAGATATTACCAGTTACCAGTTTTTTTATTGTTGACATATAAAGATGACGAAAAGAGTTTAGTAAAGAACTTGTTAGTTGTCTTTTCCTTGCTCTTAATTTGGACCATTTAAAAAATCGTATATTTGACAGTCTTTTCAAAATTGGTAAAAGAGTTTAATTCTATGAGATAGAAACTATATAAATAGTCCTGTTAATGGAATAATATTAGAAATGATTTAAATAAAAGAGTTTTTCAGTCTATAGGATTATTAAAACAAACTGGTGAAAAATACAAGAATATTGTTATTTTCGGTTTATTTTCGAGGAAACTGTTTAAGTAAAAGTACAGGGTGATTTAGAGATCGATCACGAAACTTCATTGATTGTTTTCCACTGGAGGGCTCTTTACCTATGTACATGATTCATTTATATTTTTTGTACGACCGACAATTTGAAAAATTAAAGGCTAATAAATTTTCTCCTAACTCTCGAGAAAGCTTGTATATTAATTTAAGTCGTACAAAAATATTGTTTGCACCTCTGGTGTAAAGCACTTTAACGCTCCACAGCTGATTGTTGCCCTCGCGAAGCTTAGGCAACAACTTTCAGCCGCGGGCGTAAAAGTCATTTAACAACCATGAAAAAAGCGATTCCTTCTCATACGGGCGTATTTTCGACTGCAACCGAACTTCTGCCGGTGATTGTCGCCGATCCCGTCGACTGACTACAAGTTAGTTACAACTACATTTGTAGTCGAAATTGGCGACAAGACGCCGATAATTCTTTTCGTCAACTTCGACTGCAAAAAGTCGCCCGTCTGAAAGCGGCCCAAGAGTGTAGATGTAATGGAAATTATATCCAAATTTAAATGGCCTGTACAGGGTGGCTCGAATTCGACGCTCATCATTGGGATTTCAGAAACCGTAAGAGATGCAGGATCGGTTAAATGAAAGCAAAGTTGCGCAATTTGATGCTCAATAAAATGCCGTTTGGCGTTTTAAAATATTCCTAGTACTTCCGAAGCTATTCGAAAAAAACCGGAATTTTCAATTTTGGTTTCTATTGTTTCCTGGCTATATTTGTTAAGATAACTTAAAATGAAAAACACGTTTTTATGGCCACTTTTTCTGCTCTATAATTCAGTGTAATTAAATATTGAATCTGACGTTTCGGCTTCTGGCGACCATCATGAACTTAATTTTTTAAATACGGACCTGATATTTTTTCAATTTAATTAAATCCTTTCATCACTCTTAAAACACTATATATCTCCACTTTAATATTTGCCGACGTTTCGTACAGAAAATTCCATCACCAGAATATTGCATATTTATTTAACCATAATACGGCCCTGAACTACATTTTTAGGTAAAAAGGTAAAAAAAAGAATAAACTTATTACATATTCATAATGTTTTCAATCTCATTGATATCTAACAGCGAAAATTACTTTATTAAATAACAGAAACTAACCAGCAGGTACGAATTCAAGGGAGAACTGCATTTAATGTATGGATTGGTATGTGGAGGAACAAAATTATTGGACCTTTCGTTTACGAAGGGACCTTAACTTCCAAACGATCTAAATTTGATTAGGAATGATGTCTTAGACGCCCTAGATAATCAACCTTTGGCAGTATTTCAAGAAATATGGTGGCAGCAAGACGGAGCTCTTGCCCACAATGGAAGGGAAGTAGCTCAATACCTTTACCATATATTTCCTAATAAATGGTTTTGCAAGATGGCCCGCTAGGAGCCCAGGTCTAAGTCCCCTAGATTATTTTCTTTGGGGATATCTTTAGAACCGTTTATTTAAAAATGCACCTCACGACCTTTAAGTAATACGACAAAATTTGATAAGGGAAGTCGCTGCCATTCCTGCGAGAACAATTAATCGAGCTGTATTAAAAATACAAAGCAAAGCAAGAAAATGCATCTAGGCGGAAGGATATCTCGTTGAACACTTATAATAGTAATTAAATTATGTTTATTTTTAATATGGGCATCAAGATAGTATTACAAATTGTTTATGTAAGCTGATTTGTTGTCTACCTTTTTGTATCTTATGTCTAATATTCATGAAATTTTCGGTTAATAAAGTAATTTCCGCTGTTAGATATCAATGAGTTGCAATAAAAAGATTACGAATATGTAATAAGTTTATTCTTTTTTTTACCTTTTTACCTAAAAACGTAGTTCAGGGCCGTACTATGGTTAAATAAATATGCAATATTCTGGTGATGGAACTTTCTGTACGAAACGTCGGCAAATATCAAAGTGGCGATATATAGTGTTTTAAGAGTGATGAAAGGATTTAATTAGATTGAAAAAAATATCAGGTCCGTATTTAAAAAATCAAGTTGATGATGGTCGCCAGAAGCCGAAACGTACAGATTCAATATTTAATGACACTGAATTATAGAGCAGAAAAAGTTGCTATGAAAACGTGTTTTCCATTTTAAGTTATTTTAACAAATATAGCCAGGAAACAATAGAAACCAAAATTGAAAATTCCTGTTTTTTTCGAATATCTTCGAAAGTACTCGGAATTTTTAAAACGCAAAACGGCATTTTATTGAGCATCAAATTGCGCAACTTTGCCTCCATTTAACCGATCCTGTATCTCTTACGGTTTCCGAAATCCCAATGATGAGCGTCAAATTCGAGCCACCCTGTACATCATTCTTAAAATTTAAGTCGCAAATTTACTAAATCTATTTTTTTGAAATTAAACAAAAGTAATAATATTGTTTAAATTCACCAGTTTGTCAAGAAATATTCGTGATCATTAAAAATATTTACCCTAAACATATATTTAGTTAGGTCATAAAAGTTTTACAATTTTTGGGATTAACATAAGGGCATGACATTGCATTACTAATTGTAAATATTAAGCTATTCAAGATTATTGCTGTTATTTCTTATAGAATATAATACTATATTAAAAAAACATATTACACACATTAAATAAAAAAGAGATATGTGTAACTCTATTATTATATACTGTTATCGCATGTTGTTGATGTTGTTAATGTTTGGAAAGTCTTCTTGATGATATATATACAAAATATTTATCGAATGCTGTTTTTTTAGTTGGTTTGTTAAGTGACATGCGTTAACTTTTTTTTGTTCATGCGCGGTTTTACTATATGTCTGATCATTGGCAAGCCAGACTATTTTGTTTCTTATGGCGTCGGAAATCCGGCTTGAAGGACCATTATTGTGTTTTATATGTTTCAAATAATTTTCTTTATACTGGCTTTTAATGAACAGGACCGTTTTTATTAATAAATTTAAAGTCTAGTCAAAGCTTTGTAATTAATTATCACCCAGTAATATCTTTCTCTTAAGTTTCTTAGTTAGGATAGAGAAATATTTTTAGAATTATATTCGACTGTGTCCTTAGGTGACGCCTCTCTCTCTCTATATTTTTTTTCTTGGTTTTGGTCCCTTCAGGTCCAATCCACCAATCTCCCCTTCCGGACTATGCTTTCCAAGGCTTCGTCGGCGGAAAATCAGGATAATCGAGCTTGTAGCTCCCAGAAATTCCAAAAATAAAACAAAAATAATTCTACAATCGATGCAATGCATTAAATTGTCGGCTGTCAAACCAAGATCTGCTACTGGTGTTACGTATAACCTTCACTTTCACTACTGACAGTTCCCATGGCGCGCCCATCTATTTCCCGCCATTTGAGAAATACCTCGTGTTCACCATCAAACAGGATACCTGCTGCCCGCGGAGGTCTTTCACTTCCTCCCAAATCCTCAAGTATTTAAGTCCCGTGTCAACAAACTCCTTCTTACCTCAGCTAAGACACCCACGGTACGTTAGTATTTGTAGCCTTCGTGGTTTGTCCAAAGATAAACAAAATAAAAAATACCATCAGCTTATAGGTATCTTCGCTCATAGCGCTTAGATCCAGAAGAAAGATGCCGTCAATTTAGAGTGAATCTTTCCTTGATCCCCGAAGGTAAAAAACGTTCGTACGGCACCTCTAACCGCCACTCCGGGAAGAACTTTGTAGTCCTCTACGCACGTCCGCACTGTCCGGAGGTCAAACAAAGAGTCTTAGGTGACGTCATAGTTTTCTAGAGAGTATAGGCTATAAAGCTAAGAGCTATGTATATGGGGTGTGCTTTTAGATTTTCTTCTTTTCGTTAAAAATATCAGTGACTCCGCTGTCGCAAAACTTTTCATTTAATTTTTGTTTTACTAACTTTCTAACCCGTTACCCTATTTATAATTTTGTTGCTATTGAATTTTTCTTTAATACATTAAAATCATTAGGTAGGAATGGAAAAATATCGATATATTGTGATCGATACCAAAGAATACCAATCCATAGAACCCCACAAGTGAGATTTCAGCGTACCCTAAAAATTTTTAGTACCTACCGCGACCAACAGATGGCGAAAGTAGTACGATGTCGCTTTGCTAATACGATTACCATCAGAAATTGATAGCAGTCGCTGACGAGCAGTCGGCCCGATCAGTTAGAGTAAGGATATACGCAAAATTTAATAAAAATAAAATCCCCGATAAATGGTAGTATCCATAAGATTATTAAATTTATGATTTCAGAATAGGATATATCGATGGGTTTTTGACAAAACATCGTAAGCGATATTCGTCAGTTTTACGGGAAACGTTTTTTTCATTGGCTTTATTTCAGATGAAGATATGTTCTATATTGGTTCGGCAGTTCATTTAATTAATGGTAGTTATTTGGGTACACGCCAAAAAATAAATTAAAAGTACCAAAAAACAAAAAAAATAAAGCAAGTAAATAGAGAACTAAAAATCGACGTTTTGGTGGCAAGTCTGCCACCGTTGTCAAGATAAATTGAATAAAAATAAAAAATTTAAAAATTAACTATTATTTAGGTTTGGAATTTTAAAATTTTTAGCTTTTTTTTAGGAGATTCTGAAAATTTTGACATTAAATGTTAAATATGTTTGTTTTGTAATTCAAATTAAGAAGAAATCTAAAATAAAAACATTCAGATCTCGGTTTTTCTTTAAAAATAACGCGATGGGAAGAAAAATTGTTTCCCGTAAAATTGGCGAATGTCGCTTACGATGTTTTGTAAAAACGCATCGATATATCCTATTCTGAAATCATAAATTTAATAATCTTATGGATACTGGGTCCATTTATCGGGGATTTTATTTTTATTAAATTTTGCGTATATCCTCACTCTAACTGATCGGGCCGACGGCTCGTCAGCGGCTGCTATCAATTTCTGATGGTAATCGTATTAGCAAAGCGACATCGTACTACTTTCGCCATCTGTTGGTCAGCGGTAGGTACTAAAATTTTTAGGGTACGCTAAAATCTCACTTGTGGGGTTCTATGGATTGGTATTCTTTGTCGATACCTAAATATATTTGTTTCTCCTAATTGGAGTATACTGAGATTACCATGGACATTGTCGAATAAATAATAGTAAAACCGTGCATTAATATTTATAAAATAGTGTGTAAACATTTAGGTTAGGCTTCATTACTAAGTATGTTCTGTGCAGGTCATAGACGGATCGTGAAACAGTAAACTATCGCATTCCTGTAAATACCTATTAAGTTTTCTTTAAGAGATGGTATATTTTATTGCAAAGTTTATTAATATATTTTTCTTGTTTTTAATTATTGTTTCGATGCACATTAAACTATTCACATATTACAAAAATATTTTGTTAGTGCTGTACAGGGTGTCCTATTTTCGTGTGTTTTACAGGGTTTCTCGCTTATGAGTGAAGTTACAAAGATGCGGTTTTCGCGATACCGTGCTACTTTTTGTCAAACGAAAGATGCCGCAAACAGGTTTGCCCTAGCTCCCTTAGTTTCTTTGCTACAGGGTGATTTTAAAAATGTTGTATTTTCGGTTACACCTCGTATCTCAGGTATCGGATAACTTATCGAAAAGATAAAAACGGGCCCTTATAGAACTTTTTACGCAGAATACAGTGGCGTACTTGAAATTTTTATCGAGTTTACTTTCTTTGAGATATTAGCCAAAATTGCACTTTTTAGTTGAACACCCCGTATATTTTTCGTCATATTATTTGCCACACTAAGAGCTTTCTAAAAATATAATATAGTCGAAATTTCGACTATATTATATTTTTAGAAATCTCGATATAATGACAGTCAAATTAATCAACGTCAAATGCCTTCTTGCACCAAAAAATAATCTAGTAATATAAAAATAATATAAAACATCTATTCATATCATACATTTCAAAATGTTTAAAATTTTGGTTTTGTGCCATATTTTTTAGATAAATGATAACGATAATCTAGGAACTAGCATTAAAAAATTCAGTAGCAATTATTTGACGTTGATTAATTTGACTGTCATTAATTTAAACCAAAGCCGCCTATGTTAAAAAGTAAATAATTGCATATTTTCTATGCTGTTTATAAAAATAAGTTTCTGACTATAATACATTTTTAGAAAGCTCTCAGTATGGCAAATAATATGACGAAAAAATATACGGGTGTTTGTTCCATTTAAAAGTGCAACATTGGCTAATATCTCAAAGAAAGTAAATCCGAAAAATTTTTCTAAGTACGCCACTGTATTCTGCGTAAAAAGTCCTATAAGGGCCCGTTTTTATCTTTTCGATAAGTTATCAGATACCTGAGATACGAGGGGTAACCGATAAAATACAACATTTTTAAAATCATCCTGTAGCGAAGAAACTAAGGGGACTAGGACAAATCTGTTTGCGGCATCTTTCGTTTGAACAAAGTAGCATGGTGTCGCGAAAACAGCATCTTTGTAACTTCACCTTATAAGCGAGAAACCCTGTAAAACACACGAAAATAGGACACCTTGTACTTTCGTTAAATCTCGAATCTCAACATATTCATAACCATGCTCGTCTCAACATCGATATATAGCATCCTTTTTAAGTATCGATAGGGATGGAAATCAGTATCGATATTCAGTTATATCGATACTTGGTCTCAACCTAGTATTTTAAAAGCAGAATAATAAAATATAAATTTTGTTGTGTGTCTAGTTTAGTGACAACTATTTTTATGATTAATTATTGTTAATTTAAACGTTCTATTTTTTGATACAAATTTTATTTATTTCGGATCATCTGATGCATTAATCAACATTACAAAAAAATAATCCAGGTTATATGGTGCAATTACTGAAATGGTAATGGTCAAATAAAATATATTTAGTGTTAAGTAGATGTCAAATACCTATATTCAAATTTTAAATGTCATAGCTGTTTAAAATGTTATCTCTTCATTCTTACGATACGTTAAATGTTGTTTTTAAAAATTGCCTGTTCACAAAACATCTTTGACCATAATTTTTAAAGAACTAACTCAGAAAAAATACATTAGGGTTGTGAAAATATATCGATATTGAGTTATACAGGGTGTAATTTAATTGATGGCTAAAAATACAGGATATGATTCCTTAACTTATTCTAGAAAGAAAAGTTCATATGAATAATGTTCTTAACCTCTTAACTTTTCAGATACAGGGTGTTAAAATTTTTAAAAAACCAAAAAATGTCGAAAACACGTATATTAGTAAAAACTGTTATATTGGATATACTTTATTTAAATAGGTATTTATTATTTTTGTTACCTATATATATATATATATATATATATATATATATATATATATATATATATATATATATATATATATATATATATATATATATATATATATATATATATATATATATATATATATATTTTTTTTTTTAAAGAAAAGTCTTATCGGGTGTGCGGTCTGTATGATTAAAAACTTTTTTCTTAATATACTCTATATTTCGCCATTGGTTAACAGCTTCTTCAGGAGAGTAAACTACAAAACAGATGAAGAAACAAGCACATTGCATAAAGTGTATAGATAAAAAATGTATAAGTAACTTACAGATTTAGAGTTATAAAATTAAAAACTTTGAAATATTGATTTATAACTCTAAATCTGTAAGTTACTCTATACATTTTTTATCTATACACTTTATGTAATGTGCTTGTTTCTTCATCTGTGTTGTAGTTTACTCTCCTGAAGAAGCTGTTAACCAATGGCGAAATATAGAGTAGGTATATTAAGAAAAAGAGTTTTTAATTATACAGAACCGCACACCCGATGAGACTTTTCTTTAAATTCATACCGTACGGTCGAGAATCTATACAATTTTATATATATTATATATAATTTTTAAAAGAAAAAGATCCCGCAATGCTTCTTTTATGGTGTAAAAATATGCAATTAAGTATATTTTATTTTTTTCTCTTAATCTAAACAAAATATGAAAAAAATTAAGAGACATAAAAGCAGTATTTTTATTACCTTAATCCAAAGAAAGCACAATTACACAGTCAGTGGCGTACCGTTTTTGTTGGAAATATTCGTTCAGTTGCCTCTCGAGACGCCACTGGACTTACTAAATGTAATTAAGTCAGTGATATATTTTTTTTTTTTGAAATTTTAACACTCTGTATCTCAAAAATTAAGAGGTTTTGGACATATGATTATATCATACCCTGTATTTTAAGTCATCAATTTAATAACACCATGTATATCGATACATTTTTATAACCAATAGCTAAAAATTAAATTATTTTTGTAACTTCAGGTTTTTGGAAATGGATACATTTACCCTAATAATTTTTAGGTAAGTTTAATATATTTGCAATAACAAAATTAAATATTTCACCCGTCATACATATATACAGGGCGTCTTTATATAAATGTATGATTTAATCTTTAAACAGATTTGTTTTGAGATATTTTTAAAGTAAAATCCAAGAGTAGCCTATTTTTTTTAAATATGACATAAGTATACTGGGTAATTTTTGGTTTCTACTAAGTCTACCTTGCAAAAATAATTGTTAGCAACAGAAATAACGGCCTGAAATAAACAGACATGTTGTAATATATCATTGGAAGGAGATTTTTATAAAAAAATTGAAAATAAAAATTGGGCACTTCTATTTAAAATAGATGAGTTACTCTGATTAAACAGAGAGTGACATTAAAAGTTGAAGAATGCGAAGGACACTTACTATTATATCAAAAAATATGAAAGAGATTGTGGATGTAACAAAATTCTATGTCACCCAGTACAGTCTTTAATTTAAATAGTTTTTAATTTGATGTTTGATGAATAATATGGAACACCCTGTTTAATAATATCATATTTTTCTTTAAAATTATGGTCAAAACATTGAAACCATTATCTAAAACGAGAAAACAACTTTGTTGTTACTGTGATATACATAGTTAATAATGCAATATTTACCACCTCCTATCACGATTTCAAAAAGTGCAATATTTTCGACTTCATTCATTAATTTTATTCATAAAAAATCGGTACAAAATGTTGCATTATTATAAAACGATTCATCTGGCAAATCATATTAAAAAAAAAATGTCGGCATACATTAGCTTGCCTTTTTCAAAAGATTGTTTTGATAATATTCAGTTACAAATTTATAGACGCCTTTAAGCCGGTTGCAGCTTACTTGGCAACGCCGCAATATATATTGTTCGACTACCTTTAAATTGTATTTTTATTGGGGTAAGCACGCGACGTTGCCAAACTATCTTCAAAGTAGTAGCCGTACTGAATTCGTCTAATAGTATAATTTCCTACAACACAGAAGTGACCTTGAAAGTTTTATTTAGTTTGTACGTTTATATTATCATTACAACGCTTACTTATATTATGGTATAGTGCTAAATTTTAGTGTATAAGTTTGTTGGTGTATATATTTTATTTTTATATTATCGTTAGATTCATACTTTTGTCACCCTTTCCATTACCTATGGTTATATTTTATTTTTAAAAGTTTTGTCCACGTTTTTAAAAATATGTTGTTGTAACTAAAAGGCCTATATAGTAGAGGGTTTAACCAGATTAACTAAAACGAGTTGGAACTTGTAAATTTTATAAAAAAATTCTATAATAATTATTCAAATAATAGATATTGTTATATAGATTTTCTATGAGTATATAGTAGGTTTTCAAGTACGTTTTAATTTTTTTAACTAAATTTATTGAAAACTAAAAAAATCCGGCTGATAATATCGATATCGATATTAATTTTTTATCGATACAACTATCATCCTTATGATGGTTTAAAAATGTTAAAGGAAACCTACTATTTTCTCATAGTTGTTTTCTCCTATACCTATTACTATCTTATAAGTGTTTGAGCTTCTCAAACTTAGTTGACCATTTAAGGGGTTACCAGTTTTTCAACTAAAGTCAAATCAGATAGAGATTAATATTTACTTCACAATCTGACAATTGTTGACGAAAGTTGGTGTGATAACCGGCATTTGCCGTCGATTTGACTGTGAACACTTTGTTATTATTGCACCGATGCATGACGTCATGGTTTTTGTTTTTGTTAGGTCTTTTAGCGGGCTTTCAGATAGTTTGGTTATCAGCATTAAAAAGGTCTGTTTTTTTTTTGGAAAATTGGTGGATTTTTGTTTTCTTCAAGAAAAATCAGTCAATTAAATCCAGTTAACAAACAAATTAGAGTCAATTATTTTAAATTAACATTAACACCTTAGTTTTTGGGTTATGGGGCTCGTTTTAATTAAAACTTTTTTTTCAAAGCGTCTTAACAGTTTGAAAGAGTTTGTGCATAATTTTTTTCCTGCAAGACAGGCGCTATTTTTTTAGCCACCCTGAAATTTTGGTGATTATTTTAATAATTTCCAAGATATCAACCTTAAAAAATTTATCAAGTTTATAAATTTACCAAATTTTAAAAACAAATAATTAAATTATTTTGTACACAAATTCATTTCTTTATTTATTTTATAATTATTTCTTGTATTATTCAAAGTCGGTCTATAGGGTCGCGACATTCGACATATTGCTTTGACGTGTTATGACGTCACATCTCCCATTAATCGGCCATGTTGTTCAGTGCCAGAGATATACAGTTAATTGTATTAGTAGAACAACCGTTTACACAACAGTTTTAATTATTATTAAGTTGTAAATTCTTTTACTTTAAATAAAAATCATTTGGAATTACATCTTTCAATAAATATCATTTCCAAAACAATGCAAAATAAAATGCGAAAATTCTAGACGCCACTGGATTGATCATTAGCTTTGATTTTATCCAGTCTTGCCAACTTTTCACCGTGGAGTGCCCTTCCTTGCGTCCCCGACCTCGAACCGCCCAAAAGTTGAGGATTTGTCGCAACCTTATAAATATAAACTAACCTTGGTATTATTATAGTATAACTATAATTGTTTGGTGACAATTTTTATAGATGGGTATCTTAAAAATTACTAGAAAACGACCAAAATTGCAGGGTTGTTGCCAAAGTTAGTTTATATTTATAAGGTTGCGACATATCCTCAACTTTAGGCGGTTTGAGGTCGGGGACGCAGGGAAGGCACTCCACGGTAAAAAGTTGGCAAGACTGGGTAAAATCAAAGCTGATGATCAATCCAGTGGCGTCTAGAATTTGCGCATTTCATTTTGCATTGTTTTGGAAGTGGTATTTGTTGAGTGATGTAATTCCAAATGTTTTTTATTTAAAGTAAAAGAATTTACAACTTAATAATAATTAAAAACTGTTGTGTAAACGGTTGTTCTACTAATACAATAAACTGTATATCTCCGGCACTGGAAAAATGGGAGATGTGACGTCATAACACGTCAAAGCAATATGGCCGAATGTCGTGACCTTATATAGACCGACTTTGGGTTGTTACAAGAAAAATGGCGCCTTGGGTATTCTTTTTGCGTGACAGGAAAATTGCAGCAGTTTTTATAATAGAAACGGGCACGTGTATAGATAACATTGAGCCCCATCATATCTCAAAAACTAGCAGGTTTAGAAAAAAAATAGAAATTCGATATCAGCGCCCAAAAATGGTAGTAAATCAGATTTTATGTACATTTTTTTGCTGATAACCAATATTGTGGATAACTACATACATAAGTAATATTTTATCAATAGATACAGTGATATTAGTTATTGGAAATATTGGTTGGGTAACCAAGTAAACTTGGTGAAACGGGTCATAGGTTTTATTTGAATTGTGTATAAGATCGTGCACTGCTACAGACTGTACTAAAGTTTTATTTTATACCAGCGTTCGAAAATGACTTCGGTACCTTCATGTAAGCTCTATCTTTGTTTATTTGATGTTATTAAAGCGAGATAGAATGATGCTGCTACGAGATACTATGTCGTTTTCGAACGGGTCTCAAGTGTTGAAGTTTATATTGTACTGTTTGTAGCTATTGTTTTTAAACTAGATTAGTACACTGCATTGTCAAACACATTATTATTCAATAAACTCCATAGTGCCATACATCGTATTTTTCATGATTTCCTCGCATATTTTTTGCTCTTTCATTTCTTACCATATCCATTTTACATTTTGTTATTGACTTAAAAAGATTAAGATTTTTTAATAAAATACCCATATAACATTTTTTGCCGGCAAGGCATTGGCAAAAAGGTATCAAAAAACATCAAAATGGGCAATGGGTCGTTATTAGGCCACGTGTTGCAGAAAATGTGATGGCATCCATCATTAATAAGTTATGCTAAAAAATGCTTTTAGGATGATGTCATCCATCATTAAAAGGTTTTGGCAAAAATATGCCTTTTAGATGATGGCATTACATTATTTTTTTCCTAATGACAATAAAATGCATTTTTTACCGTCCAGGGAACTAAAATGTGCATAAATAATGCACATGCATAATGTGTGTTTATGTACAGGGTGTCCCATATAAAATTAAATACTATAATTTTGGAAAAACCATAAGAGATACAATAAAAATACTAAAAAAATACATTTCACTGAACAACTTCTGCATTTAACTTTTCTTGTATCTCTTATGGTTTTTCCAAAATTATAGTATTTAATTTTATATGGGACACCCTGTACATAAACACACATTATGCATGTGCATTATTTATGCACATTTTAGTTCCCTGGACGGTAAAAAATGCATTTTATTGTCATTAGGAAAAAATAATGTAATGCCATCATCTAAAAGGCATATTTTTGCCAAAACCTTTTAATGATGGATGCCATCATCCTAAATGCATTTTTTCAGCATAACTTATTAATGATGGATGCCATCATCCTAAACGCATTTTTTTCATCATAACTTATTAATGATAAATGCCATCACATTTTCTGCAACACGTGGCCTAATAACGGCCAATTGCCCATTTTGATGTCTTTTGATACCTTTTTGCCAATGCCTTGCCGGCAAAAAATGTTATATGGGTAGAACCAATTATTTTAACACCCTGTAAAATAATGTAATGAAAATAGTATTTTTAAATGGTTTAAACCCTTAGCCCAAAAGAGTACCCCTATCCGATACCGATAAATTGAAGAGTGTTTGAGAAAAACAACTTTTGCTGAAATGGATTTGAATTTAATAATCTTGTTTGTCGGTTCAACAAAAGCTGCCTCTAATCTTTGGTATTCCGTAGCTCTAATTACCAAAGATTATGGGAGCCTTCACAGCTGCAACATTATTTCTTATTGGCGTGAAAAAATCTTCTCTAATAAGTTTTTTTAGTAAAAATTTTCACAGGGCAACATAATGTTTTTAGATGTCCCCACTAAAAAAATTGTATAATAGTATCCAATTTGGCTTAAGCATATTAAAAATATATAAAACATTTTTTGTCCAATAAATAGATGAATGAAGGTCGCTTCATTTTCAAAGTATAGAAAATGGAAAATGTCAATAACAAAATGTATCCATCCACTGCTATTATCCTCGAAACTCACAGCTAAACTTCATAAAAGATCATTTTATTTTATTTTCACAGTACAAAACAAACAAATTAAATTTTAAAATTTTTTGTGTCCGTCCGTTACTCTAGTCAGTATTTTTATTTGTACAATTTGTTATTGTCTGTGATAAGGCTGATGGTGATGAATAAAAAGTGTTGAAGTTTTATTAAATCAGATTTATTAAAAGCATTTTGGCGAATAAACCTTTATTACCTACAGTAGATGGGTCAATCAACTTTTTTGTCCCAGTTTAAAAATCTTAATGTTTTTATGAACTTTTGTTTGTAATATTTATTTATTTTAAATAATAGGTTATTACTTTCTTAATTGCAATGAGTAGAGCACTTTAAACTGTTTCAACAATATAACCAGATAACATTAGGTACGTCTCATGTACACAAAATTCGGAACCAAAACAGCCAGGATCAAAATGCAGGGTCGCTACTATGGTGACGTCAAGCACCAGCAGAGATAACTAACATGTCAATATGGCGCGTGAGTCGACTTTATCGTTTGCCCGCCAAATTCAAATTATATAGCTGTGCTATTTTTGCCCTTAATGTTAGGTACTTGTTTTTGTTTCCTATTAATATAAAATATTGGGGTTTAGTTCAATAATTACACACACCTTATTAAAAATGTCATTTATTTGGTTTTTATAAAGATTTTTTTCACAGATAACCATGTCAATATTACCTTAAATTATCTGTTGAATAGCACAAATTTAATATATACACTGTGATCACTAATAAAAGTCAATATTCAAAGTCCAATTAAAGGTAAAAACCACGAAAACACACAATACAATCACAGAAAATGTAAACAAACTGTGCAAACAAATCGGCCATTGAAAAATATCAAACACAAATATCGTGATTAACAGGAAGATTCTTGGCGTGACTGCGTAACTGCGGCAACGTTGTGAAGGATTAATAATATTCGATTCATGGTATATTTTCTTTCTCTTTAATTAGATGCGAGCCAAAAAAGGACGGCAAAAGTTTACATGCAGAAATTGTAAAAGCACATCTTGGCAGCCAGGGCAAAGCGACGATTGCTCCATCTACGATAGCCCGCCACGATGAAGAGACAAAGCGAAACTTGGTCGACTAAAGCCAAGATGGTTTGACTAGGTAAGGTTGTTCTCGTAAGCCTTGGGTAAACATGGCGGACCATACGTCACATATGTATTTTGCTCATTATTTAACAGTTTTTAACAGTGTAGTTTGTGTTTTTTGTCAATATTAAAGAAACTCTTTTAAATACTGGTTAATTCCAGTTGTTACCGTAACTCTTTTATTTCCTTTTAATAAAATTATTTAACAATGATTATTCTAGCTTGATTTTTAAATATTGTATATCGTGCCTTTCGCCCTCATGCATTATCCGACCAGATATCTTTGCTATGTAGGAACCAGTGCGGTACATGTGATGTAATGAGGCAACCTTTACCTAGTCAAACGATCTTGACTAAAGCAGCAGTTATGATAGAAAAAATGATGAATGGTCGTAATCACTTTTACCAAGTATGTCGACTTACCGAGAGTGTGTACACGCTTGCGCCATCTATATTTTGATTTTAAAAAAATATCGTGGACGGACATACGTTGTCACGACTAAATATATATATATATATATATATATATATATATATATATATATATATATATATATATATATATATATATATATATATATATATATAGTTTAATTTTTTGCGTTTCTTTGACCTTTCCTTTTATGTTTTTAATTTATTTTCTTTCAACGAGAGGAATTTTTTTTTTTCTTGGGGATATGGTTAGGAAGTAAATAGGTTAAGAGAAAAAAAAATTTATTTTGTAATTTTGAAATCACATGATCGTGTTTCGGGCCAGGCCGAAACGTATATTTTCTGTTTTTTTTTCTAAGGCCAGAGGTGATTTTGCGCTTGGACAAATAAAAGTTGATTGACCCAGATAACACAAAATACGGAAATATTGTACTGGTCTTACATTCAACTCTTCCTGTACTATTCTGTACTATTTAAATATGGATGCGCCCTCTCGCAGTTGTATTGCATACCAAGTATTTAAACAAAGATTCGGAATCACCAACTTAACGTGCCATCCGAATCACAATTAAAGAGTGTCTATTAGCATAAAGTAACATACCTACGGATAAGAGAAACCATGGCATGCTAAAATTTTCGTACCGCTTTTGCGGCAGGCTTGTCATTTTTCCAGTTTACACTTTAAATGCGTCGGTCAAAGCCTCGCCTCGTGTAACATCAGCGGTGGGGAGACACGTAAGCTTACTGAAATGACTAACTGGCGGTATTTCAACGAGAAACGAATAAAAATTATATTGGGAGTTTTCGCGTGACCTGTCCTTAAATCGGCTATTCCATGATAACTCTTATAATTTCCTTACTCTATGCTATTAGGCAGGTACAACACAGTAGTTTGTCAGTGCCTTCTATATCGTAATGAGCGATTAAATGACCCCGGAATCAAACCAGGGGTCGTTTAGATGAGAGTTTGGTATGCTACCACGCAGGCCACTTACATAAGACTTAATAGTTTTATCATAATTTTATTTGCTTATACACTGTGTCAACAAATTTTTTAGACAAGTCATAACTCCTAGAGTATTAGACATATTATAATAAGACTTGAAGCAGAGATTTCGCATCTTTTTAAATGCCGGTCACTTCCAGTTTAATCGGAATTGGTTTTAAAATTAAGCGACTTGGCATCGTTGTTGGCGCCCTCATCGGAATAATTTTAAACTAAGTGGAACATCACACATGACACGAATTAATTTTAAACATTCAAGTTGACTGAAATGGACTTATCTTGACGTCATTAGTATGGATGGTGGAGGGGAGGATAACCATCTGAATGTTTTAAAAAGTGTCCGTTGAAAGGAGCAATTTAAGGTGGCGCCACAATAGCCAGAGGAGATTTTCTAACCAATGAGCATGAATGATTAGAGTGAGATACAAAATGAAAAAGGACAGATAGATACCAAATAAAAAGAAAAGAAATACCAAAATCCCTCCACTGGCTACTGTGGCGCCATCCCAATTTGCTACATTCCGATGGCCACTTTTTCAACTTTTCCACCATAAAAGATGGTTATCCTCCCTCCACCATCCATAGTCATTAATTAAAATAAATTTTTCCAACTTAATTGAGTGAAAAACCAGAAAAACAACTGACCTTAAAATTTAATTAGGATCAAAACATACATTAATTATCTAACTAAATTATATTTAAAAAATTTTAAAGAGAAAGTGAATAAACTTAAAGTTATTTTACTAATATAAAATAAAAATTATGGATACATTAAAACTAAGAACAGTACGGTACTTAAATAGGTACCTAAAACCTATATGTATTTGTACTTAGAGAAGTGATATATGTATAATACAAAATCAACAGTTTGTATTTTAATGATATTATTTTAAAAGCGATAAATTCACCTTTATTTTGATTTATTTTGAATAACTCTACCAAAAACCTGTTGACGGCGAATATAAATAGATTGTTGCGTTTTTTCCATGGCCATCTATTATATAATACATTATGTACATTCGTTAAAATAGTTGTTTTGTGTTATTTAAAATATTCAGGTGTAAATAATTTACTCTTAAAATAAGATTCTTCTTTACCCTCAATTGCCTTAACAAATTATAAAATATTGCAGTACATTAAATTAAAAAAAGGGAAATTCTTTCATGGGCGACCTTCTACCCAATAGCAATAATACTCGTTAATAACATAATATGCAATTTATCTCAGAAACGGCTTAAATAAAATAAATTTTTGAAGAGGAAATTTATTTGGCTTGAAAAATACCTGTACCTGTAATTTAAATGTATTATTATTTTTTTAAATAAACCATAGATAGGGTAATTCTTTTTAACTTTTTGATCTAAAAGCATTTAGACAAAGCAAGTTTTTAAATAAAAATATAAAAAATCAAAGGTATAGTTAAGTACATCCGTGAACACACTGTATATGCTGCGTTTGTATTAAATGATGTTTTAACGCAATAGATTGTAGAAGCTGTAACTAGTAAACGAAGCAAGATAGAAAATTACGGCTTTCACCAGTAAACTTGGCTTAAAATTTTAGCTTCGCAAATAGGGGTCAATTTTTGTGTGAAACACACAAAAATATCCCAGCAAACACTATTTGCCGGCAATGTACATTTTTCGTATTGGCATTGATGGTAAAGCATTGGCAATTGGTGGCAATATTATGCCAACATCTAATACGCATTAAAAAGTTACCCTAAATAAACACTCAATTGCCAATAAATTTTGTATGCAGGCGAATTACCGGCAAGCATACAAAAATGGCGGCATTACCAATCCTGATTAAATAAAGCACGCGTTTTTGTTGCAGGCAAATAAATATTGGATTTTTGAAGGCAAACCTTTAACGCATATTCATACTTTTTAAACCATATTATTAACATTGGTATTTAACTAACATTAAAGAAATTTTTTGGATCTGTTTTATTTATAACGGCAGCTAAACAACATTATTTTATGTTTTTTACATAATTTAAAGGAAATGGCCTTTTCATAACATTTTATTTTAAAAATCATGCAAATAAAAATTAAGTCAAACAAAATGTTTATTATGTATTTTGGAGCGAATAAAAATAAAATGATGGTAAAATTAGCTACGGTAATTTCTGACCGAAGGTGACCGCTTTGTACATTTGTTTTCTACGTGGTTTTCTAGCTTTTTAGTTTCTTTTTAAATAAATGAGTTTTTTAATAGACATAATTAAATGTATTCATTACCTAATAAGTGTGTTGTGTGATTAATTGGTGATGGCTAGTCGAGAAGGCAAGATATTCAAGGAGCTGTAAACATTTTGTTTAAAACTTTATTAAAAGTTTTAAAGACGTGTTAATAAAAAATATTATATATATTTAATAGTTTTTTTGACATACCGATAGATGGCGTAATGGACAATAAACTACTACGTTTCTGCAATATCTTCGCTTTTTATCGTCTAAACCGTTCCCATTAGACAAAAATAATTCGAGAGCGGTCTGCGGTAGGTGATCTCACTTAGCTTTGAAAGAAATATCTTCGGCTAGTGTAAAAATCTGCATCTCCAAGTTGGACAGTGTTCCGAGAGATGGTACTTTGGATTGCAAGGAAATTGCATGCAGTAAAGAGTTTTTTCTTATTTTAATTTTCAAATAAAATATCGCATCAGTTTAGCTTTTAAAAAAAGTAAATGCGACAATTTTCATCAATAAGACGTCAGCTTGCTGCTTGGGAGTATCTGCATTTGCCCACTTTCGTGTCTTTTTGCCAATAACTTATTAATGATGGATGCCATCATCTTAAACGCATTTTTTGCCAATAACTTATTAACGACGGATGCCATCACTTTATCTGCAACACGTGGCCTAATAACGGCCAATTGCCCACTTTCGCGTCTTTTTGATACCTTTTTGCCAATGCCTTGCCATTAAAGAGTGTTGGCAATGCCAGTAAATTAAATGTACAACGCCGGCAAAAATGTTATATGGGATTAGTCCCTGGGCAAGTAATAAAATGAACTTTATGATAATAATACTTTTAAAACCTTTTTAGGGGGTTCCTTTTGACGAGTCTACCACGAATATTCATACAGCCATATATGAAAGCGGCTCTGTCAATATCAAATGTTCCGGGTATCGAACTGAGCAAACGCGTAACTTTTTTGTCGGACATGTTTACCACAATTTTACATGCAATTTTTAAACATTCTACCAAAAATCGTGAGTGTTACAGTTACGAAACCAAACCATTGACATGTGTTGGGTATCGGATATGGATGGTGGAGGGGAGGATAACCATCTGAATGTTTTAAAAAGTGTCCGTCGAAAGGTGCAACTTAAGGTGGCGCCACAGTAGCCAGAGGAGATTTTTTAACCAATGAGCATGAATTATTAGAGTGAGATACAAAATGAAAAAGGACAGATAGATACAAAATAAAAAGGAAAGAAATACCAAAATCTCTCCACTGGCTACTGTGGCGCCATCCCAATTTGCTACATTCCGATTGCCACTTTTTCAACTTGTCCGCCATAAAAGATGGTTATCCTCCCCTCCACAATCCATAGTATCGGATTGGGCGGGTTTCCGTAACTGTGACCCTTACGATTTTGGCACAATGTTAGAGACAACAATGAGACGAGTAACTGGTCCTAACAACATGTCCATTGTATTTATCTCTTTCTGGTTTAACGCAAGTTCCAATAAATAGGTCTTTGTCTTTCATCATGGCAGGCTATCGTAGATGGAGCAATCATCGCTTTGCCCTGGTTGCCAAGTTGTTTACAATTTCTGCATGCAAATTTTAATGCCCTTTTTGGCTCGCATCTAATTAAGAGAAAGAAAATATACCATGAATCGAATATTTTTAACTTGACAACCGTTGCCGCAGGCAGTCACGCCGAAATGTTAATCGATATTTGTGTTTGATATTTTTCAATGGCCGATTTGTTTGGACAGTTTGTTTACATTTTCTGTGATTTATTGTGTGTTTCGTGGTTTTTTACACTTAATTGGACTTTGAATATTGACTTTTATTAGTGATCACAGTGTATATATTAAATTTGTGCTTTTCAACAGATAATTTAAGGTAATATTGACATGGTTATCTGTAAGAAAAAATCTTTATAAAAACCAAATAAATGACATTTTTAATAAGGTGTGTGTAATTATTGAACTAAACACTAATATTTTATATTAATAGGAAACAAAAACAAGTACCTAACATTAAGGGAAAAAATAGCACAGCTATATAATTTGAATTTGGCGGGCAAACGATAAAGTCGACTCACGCGCCATCTGCGTTTACCTTCCTTGAAGACAGACAAGGAAGGCCCAGCAGCTATCTCTCTCTCGGATAATTTATTTACATTTAGTTGCTCGTCTCATTCTTGTCTCTGACAATGTTTAAAAATTGCATGTAAAATATTCTGGAAAACTTGTCTGACAAAAAAGTGACGCGTTTACCCAATCCGACGCCCAAAACATTTGACATTAATAGGCTGGATTAAAGCGCCGCGCCGCTTCCATATATGGCGGTATAAATATTCGTGATAGACTCGTCAAAAGGAACTCCCCTAAAAGGTTTTAAAAGTGTTATTATCATGAAGTCAGTTTCAATACTGGGCTGGAGGGACTATATGTATATTTTATGATGCAAAATATGTCACAGTTTTTGGTAGGGTTACTAGATTTCTTAATAAAAATTATTTATGCGCTTCCCGTGGACAGTCAGGTTGGTTATTGGGATGAGCAGCGAGAAAAGCCGGATGATTTTCCAATTCTCTGTCAATTCTTAAAATAATTGGAAAAGGTCTTAAGTCAACATGGAACCTTCGGGCATTGAACACCTGTGGAATTAAACAACAGTCTGCTAAGGTTATTTCATCGCCAACGCAGTATTTTCCAGCAGTTGAACCTAAAAAAGTTTAAAACTTTTATTTAAATAGTAAAAACATAATTTAAAAAAGTTTCGATATTGTGAACAATGACAAAAATGTTGGTTACAGTATCTTGATGATTAAATTTAAAGATAGAAAAAGGTAAGTATATTTTTTTAATTTTAAATACCAATAGCAAAAAAAAGGTCGCGGAGGCGACAATAAAAACACTACCAGAACCTAGAGGGCGTAAATAAGTGTTCCAAATCCAAGATCGTTTAACTAGGTAAGGTTGCCTCGTAAGCCTTGCAACATGGCGGACCATACGTCACATATGTATTTTGCTCATTATTTAATGAAGTTTTTAACAGTGTAGTTTGTGTTTTTTGTCAATATTAAAGGAAATACTTTTAAATACTGTTAATTCCAGTTGTTACCGTAATTTCTTTATTTCCTATTAATACATTATTTAACAATGATTATTCTAGCTGATTTTTAAATATTGTATATCGCGCTCTTTCGCCCTCATAGTATTATCCGTCTAGACATCCTTGTTGGCGCTAAGGAACCAGCAGTGCGGTACATATGTGACGTAATGAGTATGGATGGTGGAGGGGAGGATAACCATCTGAATGTTTTAAAAAGTGTCCGTCGAAAGGTGCAACTTAAGGTGGCGCCACAGTAGCCAGAGGAGATTTTTTAACCAATGAGCATGAATTATTAGAGTGAGATACAAAATAAAAAAGGACAGATAGATACAAAAATAAAAAAGGAAAGAAATACCAAAATCTCTCCACTGGGTATTGTGGCGCCATCCCAATTTGCTACATTCCGATTGCCACTTTTTCAACTTGTCCGCCCTAAAAGATGGTTATCCTCCTCCACAATCCATAGTAATGAGGCAACCTTACCTAGTTAAACGATCTTGTTCTAAATCAAGCCGTCGCCTGGTTATTGTCATGGCGACCGAAAGCCGATAGTTTATGCATGTTTTTTAAAACTTTTTCTATGGGTGAGCGTCTACGGGGCGGATTTTCTAGTGTTCATCATCAGCAGTCAGCAGTGTCAACAAACTCCCTCTTACCTCGCTTAAGACACCCACGGTACGTTAGTATTTAGGCTTTTAGCCTTCGTGGTTTGTCCAAAGATAAAAAAAAAAAAGCAGATCAAAAGATAATTAATAATAAACTTATAGTTTTATAAATATTAAATATATATACAAGGTGCTTCAAATTTTACTACCAATAATACCGTAATTTTAAGGTGCAAATAAGACTTTTTATACAACAAATGTTTCAAAATGCATCATCTCTAAGCTAGAGCCAACCTAAGTTTCGTAAACAAAAGCGATAATTTTAAACTGTGAATATTTTTTTAAAATTAAATCTAACGAAAAATTGCAAACCTCTATTATTTTAGATGATATATTTGTTTTTTACTTTAAAAGAGCTTACACAACCACATCTATTGAGCGGCCCAAAATTTTAAATTTGAGGTTTAAAAAACAGCTTCTAATTAGTCACGAAATGGTCATAAATGTAGACTTTGGGGCAAAAACTCAAAAAATCTATTTTTGGCATTCGACAAATTTTACAGAAAACGATTATTTTTCTCATGGCGTTTTTTTAAAACAAAGTTGGTATTTTTTTTGTATGTACAGGATGTCCCATTTTCGTGTGTTTTACGGGGTTTCTCGTTTATGAGTGAAGTAACAAAGATGCGGTTTTCGCGACACCGTGCTGCTTTTTTGTCAAACGAAAGATGCCGCAATCAGATGTGTCCTAGCCCCCTTAGTTTCTTTGCTATAGGGTGATTTTAAAAATGATGTATTTTCGGCTACCCTCGTATCTCAGGTATCTAATAACTATATCGAAAAGATAAAACAACCGAGTGTAACAAATTTGTTACACTCAGTGACTATTTATGACAATTTTGAGACCAACTCGGACATTTTGGGCCGCTATATAGATGGAGCTGGTAAAAACTTAATTTAAGGGGGAGTTTACAAAAGAAAAATTAATTGCAAATATTATCGTACGTTGCTTACCCAATAATTTTTCTACTGCTCTAAATCCTCGATTAATCCAGTGTTTGGCCCACTCGTCCTTTTTTCTTCACCGACGTGAATAAGGACACATAGGTTCTGGAGTGGTTGTATTCCTGATACTATAACTTGACATATTTCCCTTGAATACACCCTGATATCTCAGTTATGAATAACGCGATTTTCTTAAAATTTTGGTGGTGATTGTATGTTAGAGAAATGAAGTATTTGGCATAGTGAAAACTTTCATTCACCATTGGCGTGCGGTCTTGGTGGCTAAAAAAGACTTGATTTTTAGGAAAAGGATATTAGGGCTTATTCAAAAATTTTTTCTGTCAGATTTAGAATCAGCATCCCCAAAAACCCCTTAATTCATATTTTAAAAATCTCAAGAACTGATTTTAGCAAATAAATAATTTTAAGTAACCTTTTAATAAGTCCTTTATTTAAAACTGTGATATCAAAATTACTAATTGCATCATTTTAGATTTCTGTATTTTCAACATAACTACCTTCTAAAACAATACACTTTTCAACAATTCTTCTTAAATGTAAATTCACTTTTCTTAAAGTTTGGGAGTAATTTCCTGGCACGCTTGCCTGATTCTAATGCAAAGTTCCTGTCTATTTCGCGGCCTAGTAGCATACACTTTATTCTTCAAGTATCCCCAGAGAAAAAAGTCACAAGGGGTAATATCCGGCGATCTGGGGGCCATGGTTCTAACGGAGAATTTCTACCTATCCACTTCATAGGAAAGTTTACATTACCAAAAAGTTAGGAATAAATAACCTCTTAAAAAGTTAATTAAAATAAATATTTTTTTCTGTTAAAATCAGCTCTTGAGATTTTGAAAATATGAATTAAAGGGTTTTTGGGGATGCTGATTCTAAATCTGACAGAAAAAAAAATTTTGAATAAGCCCTAATATCCTTTTCCTAAAAATCAAGTCTTTTTACCCACCAAGACCGCACGCCAATGGTGAATAAAAGTTTTCACTATGCCAAATACTTCATTTCTCTAACATACAATCACCACCAAAATTTGAAGAAAATCGCATTATTCATAACTGAGATATCAGGGTGTATTCCACGTGAACAAGTATTTCTAACAAAAATAATGTACACCATTGATTTTAATGCAACTTTTATAAATTACTAATAATCAAGCTAGGTAAAAATACATTTTTTTGTTTTATAATATTTTAACGTAGCTTGCTTAATTTTACAGAAAAAAATCGCTAAATTACGTATTCTTTGAACCATAAAAGAAACATTTAGAAATTTTTTACTTTTAAAAATAAGTGTTAATTTATAGAGCCTTTCAAATTTTTTTGCCAAAATTAGGACACCCTGTATAACCCAATAATTACGACGGAAATCACAGCTCGGATAATAACTATGATACCTATTTATTTTATTTTATTGTTATTAATATTATTATTTGTTCTTAGCAAAACAACATTCCAATTCAAATATAAACCGCATATCTGCATTAATTTATTTAAAACATTACGTTTAAATAATTTTAAAAAAACCAATAAAGAAAATTTCTAGTTAGTCTTATATTATAGTTTATTTGAATATTTAAAAAAAGGAAAATTTTAGGATGTAAATAGATAATAGAGAATTATTGCAAGTTGCCTTATTAAGCTCGGGAATTATTAATACCGGCCTTATTTAAACAGTGCTTGTACCCACAATTTAGGAGTTATTGCAAATCATGCTAATAGTTACCATTAACCTAAAAAAAGGGAAACAAATTTAGTAGATTTTTTATTGTTTTGTGTTGTAGGGTTCTGTTTAACACAATTAAAGAAATGCATTTGATAAAGCAAGGCTTTAAGTATTTTACTTCTAAAAACCTTTTAATTTTGTGCTCGGCAGCCGTTCGGTTAGACGAACAGTTCCGAAGTTAAAATAAGACCAAAATAAGGCATGGCCTAAAACCGACATAGACAAAGCCAGGCACTATTCTTATTAAGGAGTCCTTATCCCACCAGCATCTGCGCAAGCTCAGATGCTCAAAATAAGGCTGATATTATTAGGGCCTGGCCTTATTTCACTTTGCAATAATTCTCTAATGGTTTGTCTTATTAACCTTAGCTCTTTTTAAAACATCTGCAGGCACTGAAGGCCTATGCAACCTAGTTTCTAAATAGTGCATAATACTAAGCGAGTCTGTAAGTGTAGCACCATCGATGTGCATTGCAGGAACTTGTCCCATGGGGTTCACTTCCTAAACTCGCTCTGAATGGTGCTCTCCTCCGCCTTGATGAGAGATACTGCCTTTATTTCATATGGAATTTCCTTAAGGTTTAAAGCTAAAAATAAACAAATATTAATAATAAACAAATATTAAGAAATAAAAAAGTAATATGTAAATCAGATAATAACGATATTGACCTGTAAAATTGTACCTCACACGTTTAAGTGTAACCCGTAAAAAAAGTTTTACATTAGTTTAAAAAAGCTAGTGGTGTAGCTCGGTCAGCAGGGGCCCTGGGACAAAAAACTTAAGAAGGGCCCTATGCCAAGCAAGAATAAAAAAAGGCTTCACCTCTTTACAGCTAGATTTATCATACATTTCCATTCTTCTCCTTAGTTATTGTCTTTAACGAGGCCCAAAACAAAAAGGTCTTTACCATTTTTTATCTGTATTAACACATTTTCTTTTTTTTATACTAAGCTTGAGGGTCTCTCTCAACTTCAAGCCCCCCTGAGCTTGGGGGCCTCGCCTAGCCCCATAGTAGCTACGCAACTGAACCATAGTTATTTGCCTGGTTTTTCTCAGTATTAAGTGCCCAAGGTATAGTACAATAGACAAGGCTTCACGACCAAAAAGTCGGTAAAGGACAGGGCCATGTAAATCCCAGCCCACATTTTTTTTATTTAGTTTTCCCAAGATTTTCTCAAAAATGAAAGAGTGGTGAGTCAAACGTGGTGCTGAAGCAAAAGTGAGCACGAGTTCGTGGTCGGCTTTGCTTCAGCATCCATTAATCTTCAGTAATTCGCAGAAAATCGTCACAATTGTGAAAATTTTCTTCCCCTTTTTTTGACGATATTCCAATACTTCGTTTGTAGAAAAAAATATAAAAAAAATATAAAAGTATACTAACTTACCTATCCTAACTCGCCAAGAACAGGAACTTCTCCAATATGAATATAAAACAGTCTAAAAACAATCAATAATATAAATTAAGCAAAAAGTTTTACTAAAATACAAAATATTAAAAAGCAGTATTTGAACTTTTTATAAAATCTTGCAATATAATATTTTTAAATGAAGAATGTCTTTGAATAATAAATCTTAATATGTTCTAAATTGGTTTTAAAATAAAAACTACCATCTCACACACACAAAAAAATTCATGCGAGATTTTTGTTTCTGTTATAAAAGAAAATTTAAGAAAAGTTTAATAATATAACCAAAAGAAAAATAATTTTAAAGTTTGGATTAAATATTTATTATACCAACGAACTATTTCATTGTTAATAGATTTTTGATTATACTACCCCTGCAAAAAAAATTATGTGTTCATACATGATAATGAGGTTCAAAATTATTTTAAAGTTAAAATTAAAAGTTTAAATAATGGCTTTTATACAAAAATTGACAGTGGGGTGCCTTAGAATTTAAAAAAATATATTAATTTTAAATACAGGGTGGCCCACCATATTCGACACGTTCTGTAGCTGGATACCCATGGGGTTTTTAAAAAAGTAAATACTGGAACATATACAGGTCGGATAAGACCACAGTATAAAATTATTTTAGTCTATACAGGGTGTCTCAAAAAAGTGTGACGTATCAAAGTTGTATTTTTTTAAATGGAACACCCTATATTTTATGACGGTTTTAGATTCTACTTTAAAAAATAACTCAAGTTTGTTTTTAGTGCTAAGTGTCTAATTTTATTCGTTTTTGTGATATTTGATTTTTTGAAAAATGCAGAGGTAAAATTAAATTGAATTTACTTTAACCCTTTTAACACTTTAAACTTTAAAATATGTAACAAGATTTGAAAAAAGTCTGCCATATCATACGTAGGCCAAATCAAGATCAAATATTGTACAGGGTGATCAAAAAATAATTTCAATTTTTCAGAAAATCAAATAGCTATATCTCTCTTATTTTAAATGGAACACCCTGTATGTTTTTACGTCACATGATGACAAATAAAATACTCTTTTAAATGGTGTATAAGTTGCCTATACCTATCTTTTGTGCTTTTTAGTAAAATCTGTTTTTACAAATTTTTACTCCAAATGTTTATTTAAATTAAAGTTAGCTGTGACATCGCAGCCATTAATATTTTTCTTAAGAAAATAACAACGACAATTTATTGATTACTAGTGTTTTAGTAATTTTAAAAGAAATTTCAATGATTTTATATAAAAACCCTTCTTCTACAACAACAAGATGATATAATACTGGTAGGATGTGAAAAAAATGGTTTACTTTAGTCTAGAGTTAATCCTGAAAAATATTCCAGGAGAAACCATCTGATAACCTTAATAGTTGCTTTAAAAAATTTGACACAGTGATTATGGATAATGGAAGAAACAAGTTATAGGTCACAGAATGTTGTCATAACTGACCAGAGGCGTTATTAGGATTGTTTAAAAACACAAGTTTTATCATTACCACATTCAGCTGAAATAGGTATTATTGGAAGTAGCATTATAAGCAACTAATGATTTTTGTTTCTGTGAATTTTAAAAATAGTGGCAGATAATACAAAATCTTTTAATTTTGTGCTTTTTTCCAACAAATTTACATTTTGCAATAACGGCTTAGTAAATAGGCATAGCTATATCACAGCCTACTTACATTTAAATAGACATTTGGAATAAAAATATGTTAAAACGGAATTTACTTAAAAAGTATAAAAAGATAGGTATAGGCAACCTATACACCATTTGAAAAAGCATTTAGTTTGTCATCATGTGGTGTAAAAAAATACAGGGTGTTCCATTTAAAATAAGAGAGATATTGAACTTTGACTTTGACTTTGACTCTAAAAAATTGAAATTATTTTTTGATCACCCTGTATAATCTATGATCTCGATATGACCTAGGTATGATAAGGCAGACTTTTCCTAATCTTGTAACAAATTTTAAAGTTTAAGGAGTTTATATTGTTAAAATAAAATTCACAAAAACGAATAAAATTAGTCACTTGGTACTATAAACAAACTTAAATTATTTTTTTATGTAGAATCTAAAACCGTCATAAAATATAGGGTGTTCCATTTAAAAAATATAACTTTGATACGTCACACTTTTTGAGACATCCTGTATAGAGTAAAATAATTTTATACTTAGGTCTTATCCGACCTGTATATGTTTCAGTATTTACTTTTTTAAAAACCTCATGGTTATCCAGCTACAGACCGTGTCGAATATGGTGGGCCACCCTGTATATTTACTTAAATTGTGTTAATTGCGTTAAATATTACGTCACAGGTGGTTATAGGTATTTGTAATTTTTTTACATCATTATTTCCGTAACTCCCTGTCGAAAGGCAAAACCTCTGTTTTAATACTATAACCCTCGTTTCACACTAAGCTGGTTTCGCCGGACAGAGTGATAAAAAATTTACGAAGTCTTTGGATTTGCCGACTTTGCGCGTTCTATACGTGCGAAAGGTCTCGTAAGACTCCATACACTATAACACTTTAATAGCGTTGGTCCGTCGCCCGCATTCCCGGCTTCCGCTAATGTGAAAAGGCAGTAAAGTGCAAGTACTTTTACCAACAAATACGTTATGATGAGTTAGTGGAAGTAGATTTTTAAGACGTGTCTTTTTTAGATTTCAGCTTATTCCAAGTTTGGTTTTTTCTTTAGTATTTTTTACCGGGTGCAAAGTTATATATAAATGGATAATTTTTTTTATGTCTTATTATATAAAATATGTTTTATTATATAAAAATATACTATATATAATAAAAATAACAGTTTCTAATGAAAATTTAGTTTCAGTTTAGATTTTTTTTAGGTTATGCAAGATACGAAAAAAGTTTGTAATAGATTTTGTAAATATAACTAAATTGAACCCCGTCGAATTCAACGGTTTTAAACAGTAATTGGCGATTTAAATCTGGCGCCTCCTGCGCCTCTATCGGATACTTTTAAAACTCTTTTTAGTGCACTATGACATTTGTTCGTCATATTTTGCTTGCTCGTTGTTGCGGTGCCAGTTCTGACAATTAAAAAAATCAAGTAATTTTGGTAACATAAAGTAAACACAGGGTGGCCGCCGAGGTACCCGAGAAACTTCGGATATAAATTCAACAATGAAAGTTAGAAAAAAAAAACTTTATATGCTCATATGTCCTAAACGTCTTAGTTTTTGAACTGCGGGTGTTAAATGTTAAAAATATATATATATATATTTTTTTTTATTATAACTTTTATGGCAATTTAAATATAAAAAAAATGTAGGACGCCTCCCATGCACCAAGAGACATTTTTAGCATACAAGAAAAAAACATATTTTTACCAGTGTCATTCATGAGGGGATAAAAGTAAACATTTTTAAGGGAAAAATGGTACGCTATTGCATTTTCTCAAAAAAAATATTTTAAAAAATTTCCATTTAGTTTGACACAAAATTTAATCTCTTGACTTTTTTAATTTGATGTACTGTTTTAGCAGCAAATAAATAAACACCATTTCCTGAAATTTTAAAACCCTATCTAATTAAAGAATAAATAGAAAAGGTTTTTACTGTTGAATTTGATATTTTCGATTCAAATGACCATGCCGAGAAATGGTTTTTATTTATGAGTACGCGAAAACCGTGCATCAAATTCAAAAAAAAAATCAGGAGATTAAAAGTGTTCCAAACCTAATGAATATTTTTTTTTATTTCAGAAAAATGCAGTGGCGTACAATTTGGTAAAATATTTAACTTAAACCTTTCATGGACGATACCGGTAAAAAAAAAAATTTCTTGTAAGCCCAAAAATGTCTTTTGGGTGAATAGAAGACTTTCTCCCCTATTTTTTTTTTTAAATATCTAAATTGGTATAAAAGTCATTATAAAATTCAATATTTTTTAAAATTTTAACACCCCGTAGTTTAAAAACTATGACGTTTGTTGATTTCTAGCTCTTGGCGGCCACCTTTGTATTTTTTTTCCATTTTATTCAGATACCGCTTTGGCCCAGCAAACACTATTTGCCGGCAATGTACATTTTTCATATTGGCATTGATGGTAAAGCATTGGCAATTGGTGGCAATATTATGCCAACATCTTATACGCATTAAAAAGTCAACCCTAAATAAACACTTAATTGCCAATAAATTTTACATGCAGGCGAATTGCCGACAAGCATACAAAAATGGCGGCATACCAATCCTGATTAAATAAAGCACGCGTTTTTGTTGCAGGCAAATAAATATTGGATTTTTGAAGGCAAACCTTCAACGCATATTCATACTTTTTAAACCATATTATTAACATTGGTATTTAACTAACATTAAAGCAATTTTCTTGATCTGTTTTATTTATAATGGCAGCTAAACAACATTATTTTATGTTTTTTACATAATTTAAAGGAAATGGCCTTTTCATAACATTTTATTGTTAAAAATCATGCAAATAAAAATTAGGTCAAACAAAATGTTTATTATGTATTTTGGAGCGAATAAAAATAAATGATGGTAAAATTAGCTACGTTAATTTTGACCGAAGGTGACCGCTTTGTGCATTTGTTTTCTACGTGGTTTTCTAGCTTTTTAGTTTCTTTTTTAAAGAAAAGAGTTTTTTAATAGACATAATTAAATGTATTCATTACCTAATAAGTGTGTGTTGTGTGATTAATTGGTGATGGCTAGTCGAGAAGGCAAGATATTCAAGTAGACTGTTAGAGCTGTAAACATTTTGTTTAAAACTTTATTAAAAGTTTTAAAGACGTGTTAATAAAAAAATATTATATATATTTAATAGTTTTTTTGACATACCGATAGATGGCGTAATGGACAATAAACTACTACGTTTCTGCAATATCTTCGCTTTTTATCGTCTAAACCGTACCCATTAGACAAAAATAATTCGAGAGCGGTCTGCGGTAGGTGATCTCACTTAGCTTTGAAAGAAATTATCTTCGGCTAGTGTAAAATCTGCATCTCCAAGTTGGACAGTGTTCCGAGAGATGGTACTTTGCATTGCAAGGAAATTGCATGCAGTAAGGAGTTTTTTCCTATTTTAATTTTCAAATAAAATATCGCATACATTTAGTAGCTTTTAAAAAAGTAGATGCGACAATTTTCGTCAATAAGACGTCAGCTTGCTGCTTGGGAGTATCTGCATTTGCCCACTTTCGTGACTTTTTGTTATCTTTTTGCCAATAACTTTTTAATGATGGATGCCATCATCTTAAACGCATTTTTTGCCAATAACTTATTAATGACGGATGCCATCACTTTATCTGCAACACGTGGCCTAATAACGGCCAATTGCCCATTTTGATGTCTTTTTGATACCTTTTTGCCAATGCCTTGCCATTAAAGAGTGTTGGCAATGCCAGTAAATTAAATGTACAACGCCGGCAAAAAATGTTATATGGGGGGTGATTTCTAATTGCGGTCAGAAAATTTAAAGGCGTATTCCTGGGCCAATTTAAAAGTGTATATAAGCATATGTCCGAAAATTCTTTGTTTCTAAGATACAGGGTGTTAAACTCTTTGGAACTAACTCAGAACTAACCCCTCATTTATTATGTCTTTCTTTTAACAATTTCGAAAATATGGCCATGCAAATTAAATAAAATTATTTTTTTAATGTTATATGTACTTGCTTTTCAAATTATAGATAAATATATTAAATGTGATATTTTTTAACGTTTTTTTAAAATATTTTGGCACAATGTAAAGGTCTTCATTAAAAGAAAACATACTTTTTTTACGTAGCCTAATACTATAAAAACTAATAAAAATTTTATTACTGATTCAAAAACCACAGAATTAATTAAACATTATTTTTCCACCGTAAAAAAAAGGAAGGAAAAGAAAATTTCATATAATGCAAAAATTTTGAGACACGCTGTATAAATTGAAACACTTCATTTTATTAACAGTTTACCTAGAAAGTCTAAAGGTCAGGGTCACAATTAAGCAGGAGATAAGTAGCTATTTTATCAGCTGGTAACGAATAGATTTTAGAAAATACTTACATCACTAATTCTGTTTACCGCCTTGATATAATGCAAATACATACCTTGCCAAGTGATGTCGCCATCGTCAAAAACAATCAAAACAAACAATACAAAACCGACAAAAAGAAAAAAGCCGACACTTCACAACAACTTCATCGGTTGCCAAGGGCGAATTCTAACCCCAATTCACGGATTCCCGATGTTCCTTTTTCTTCCCTGTTCCTTTTGCGAATTTAGTCGAGACGCTTGCGACGCGATTTGACCGAAGATTCGAAGCAAATTAAAAGGAACGAGAGCGGTTCACTGCAAACATGTGTATGCAAAATAGGCGACAGGTTATATGGGATTTTGCGAACTTGTTTTAACTCTTTTAAAGTGTTTTTCTGATTTTCGTTCGTTAATCTGGTTTTGCGATAAGGGAGAGAGGGAAGTTTATATCACTTCTTTCCCTACCTTATGTCATCGGTAAATATCTTAAAATGCGTGTTTGTTTTCCTTAACTTGTTTGTTTGAACAAAACGAAAGTAAAGTGAGATAATGATACCATAATGAGGTTACTGTTGTTGCTTTGGAATGCTTTTTAATTAGGTTTACTTTTCAATGTTGATTTGTTGTTTTTATTTTATTTGTAATTATCTTAGGCAATTTGTATTTTTTTAAAAAATATTAAAAATATATTTTACAAAATCAAAAAAATTTACGGCGATATGGGACTCAATTTTTTTTCTTATGCATTCTTTAACTGTAATAATTATCAAAGATTATGGAACCCTTCAAAATATTGAAACATTATTTTTTATTCTCATACAAATTTAAAAAAACCTTTTTGATATTTTCTTTGTGCAAATTACAACTAAATAACCTTATTTTTTAGATGCCACGAAGGCTAAAAAGCCTAAATACTAACAGTACCGTGGGTGTCTTAAGCGAGGTAAGAGGAAGTTTGTTGACACGGGACTTAAATACTTGAAAATTTAATTTGGGGGAAAGAAAAGACCTCCGCGGGCAGCAGGTTCCACAACCTAGAAACTCTAGGGATAAAAGAACGAACAAAGTGGGAAGTTCGGGGCCTGTCCAGTTGGACCGTATAGGGATGCAAACGCGCGGAACCACGAGTTTCTCTGTTGGGAACCGTAAGTGGAGGAACTATACTGGACAATTCTTCAGAGCAAAAGCCATGAAAGTACCTATAAAAAAGCGATAAATCCCCACAGCCCGACGATGTGCAAGAGAGGAAGCCTTTCTGTAAGTGAAGGATCATTAATGAGACGAATAGCTCTTCTTTGAATAGAATCAAGAATGCTTAGGGTTGTGGGGGACGCTATGCCCCAGATATGAGAACAATATTCCAAGGGAGGTCGGATTTGGGACACATATAAAGTGTATAAATTAGAAGGGGAAAAATACTTTTTGGCTCGAAAGAGAAATCCAAGCTTTTTTGAAGTTGAAGTGGCTATAGATACAATGTGTTTATGCCAGTTAAGGTTACTTTCAAATGTGACGCCCACAAGATTAAAGGTGTCTTTGCTCTGTAAAACTTGGCCGCTCATAAGTAGAGGATGAGTATTTGATGACTCTTTTCGCGACAAGGAACATGATTGTGTTTTGAATGCATTAAAATGGACGAGATTTTTAGCGCCCCAATCCAATATTAAATTAAGATCCTGCGAAAGAGATATCTGCATCGCTCTGCGTTTGTTTTCCAAGTCAGGTTTAGTAATGGGTTTAGGAACCTGAAAACTAGAGTGAAGGGTACTATCGTCGGCGAAACTATGAATGGAATTAGTTGTAGACGAGAGAAGGTCGTTGATGTGAAGAAGAAACAATGTTGGTGCCAGAACTGAGCCCTGAGGGACTCCAGCATTTACTTGGTGAAAGCTTGAAGAATAGCCGTCCACAATAACTGATATACGACGATCAGATAGATAACTAGAGAGCCAAGTACAGAGTTTAGTTGAAAGACCATAGGAGGGAAGTTTATTAAGAAGTGCGGCATGCCAGACCTGGTCAAAAGCTTTGGATATATCAAGAGCAACGATCTGGGACTCACCTAGAAACTCAAGAGACTTATTCCAGCAGTGTAATACGAAGGAAAGAAGATCTGCTGTAGATCTTTTGTGGCGAAATCCATACTGCCTGTCATGCAAAATTTTGTGTTTATCTAAGTACTTTGTGAATTAATTAATTTTTCCATTACTTTACAAAGAACTGAGAGAATTGAAATTGGTCTATAGTTAGATGGAAGAGATATAGATCCTTTCTTGGGAATAGGTTGAACACGTGCAGCTTTCCAGCTCTCCGGAAGATACCTGTGTCGTAAGAAATTCGAAAGAGCCGAGTTAAGATTGGTGCAAGTTCTGGAGCACATTTTTAAAACGATTGCTGGTATGCCATCCAGCCCAGACGATTTATTGGTGTTAAGAGAAGAAAGGATACGCTTAATGTGTTTTACCTTAAAAATAATATCGGGCATTTTATGAGGAACTGGGGTAACTCGCTGGAATTGAATGATTTACGGGAGGGTCAAGGGTTGAATTGGCAGCAAATTGTTTAGCAAATAATTCTGCCTTTCCTTTAGCGGTAGAAACAATTTGATCTTCCAAAGCTAGTGGCGGAAAAGAACTGGTACAAAAATTCCTACTTATGTTTTTCGCAAAGGACCAAAAAGATTTGCTGCCATTTGAGCAAGAAAGAACTTTGTTTTTAATAGGATTGTCGAAGGAGTCTTTGGCTTCAGATATTGTTTGATTGTAGTAGTTTCTTGCTTCAATGCTGGCCTGTCGGTTTTCTGGACTAGGATCCTGTAGAAACTTTTTGTGAGCATGAACTTTTAAAATTCTAGCTTTATCACAAGATTTGGAAAACCAGGGTTTGTTATTGGATTGTTTGGGGTTCTTGATGGTGTGTGGAATATAGGTTTCAATGCCCAATTGAATTGATTCCGTCAGTTGACTGCCTTTGTTTTTGTCGAAAACGTTTTAATTACCTATATAGAAAAAAGCCGTTTTTAAGCTAAAGCTTTAGACTATTCAAAAATACAATTTTTTCCACTTTATTATATACAGGGTACAAACATAGTTACCACCATTGTGTAAGAACTCCCCCTAGACTACTGGTAAACTAATAAATAAAAATGTTTTAAAAGAAGACTATTTTAAGAAGTCCTAACTGATATTTATTATATTATACAGGGTGTTTCAGAACTATGGGATCAAACTTCAAGGTGTGATTCCTTATACAATTTTATGAAAAAAAAGTTTTTATAAATATATTATTATGTCCGGAGTTGCTTTCTTACTGGCATCCAGGGCGTTAAAATTTAATAAAAAAAGTTTTTTTCTACAAATTTTAATATGCTTTAGCCGATTTGGATAAAATTTGGTACATTTATTTAAAGTAATAAGGTGCTTATTTAGTCTTAACCAGATTGCTATTATTGGATCCAGTGGCGTCTCAGTGGGTACCGCAACTTTATATTATTGAAAAAAAGTACGCCACTGACTTTTTTGACATTTTTATAATTAAAAATTAATAATCCAACTTTTTAATCACTTGTATTTTTTTTCTAGCTGAGTTTTCTAGAAAAAAGCACTTTAAGTCATTCTGAAAAGTAGCCTTAAACAGCATAAAATAAAATTAACAAATAAAGAACTTCGATCCTAGGAAATAGGGATAATGACAATTTTCGATAAAATACACGACTGCTTATTTATTTTAAGGCAAATAATTGTTTTATTTTAATTTATGCTTTTTATATCATGTTGTCTATGGGTACTTTTTAGAATAACTTAAAGTAGCTTTAATACTTTTTCCCAAAAACGAAGGTAGATAGATACAGAAAAGATACGGTGTAATATTAATTGCTTAAATATAAAAAAATATAAACACGTCTAAAAAGCCAGTGGCGTCCTTTTTTCTCAACAATATAAGTTGCTGTGCCCACTGAGACGCCACTGGACCCAATAATAACAATTGGGTTAGGGCTAAATGGACGCCTTATTACTTTAAATAAATGTACCAAATTTTGTCCAAATAGGCCTAAGAATATTAAAAATATTTAGAAAAAACTGATTTTCTTATTAAATTTTAACGCCCTGTATCTCAGTAAAGAAGCAACTCCGAACATTTGTTTAAAGGAAATTTTTTTCGTAAAATACCATAAGGAATCACACTTTAAAGTTTGATCCCATAGTTCTGAAACACCCGTATATTATTATTTTATTATACATAGGTACGACTGTACGTACAATAAATGTTATTCAAAGAAAACTGATTTTTGGTGGGTCTTTTTAGGCCACATATTTCTGTAAACAGGGACTGTCATAATATTTTTATCGATTTTATATAAAAAATTATATTCTGGGACACCCTGTATAATTCAAACTTTAGTCCCGTTTCACATGAGGCGTACAAACGCCCGACATAGTCAGACAATTTTGCGCATTAGCGTTATGAACTATTAAAAATTCCACTGGGCCATCTCCTAATTTTAGTCGCCAGTTTTAGCTTCGTCGTAATGAAAATTTTATTAATTACTTCTAAAAAGCCCTACATTTTTATAGTCAAAAGATTTTGTGCAAATAACTTATAAGCCATTGAATATCCCTAAAAATATTTCTAAATGTTGCCTACTAATAACTTGCGACATAAAAAAAATTGCGCAGAGAGGTTTTAAGCTATTGAATATCCCGCGGCGCTTCCTCGAGGTAAAATGCATAAAAAAATCGCAAATGACTTACATTTTTATTTTCCATTTGTAAAGATATTTCAAAGAAGCCTAATGATAAATTTTTATAGTCAAAACATTTTGCGTATAAAAGTTATGAACTATTAAATATTTCACTGGGCCACCTCCTAATTTTAGTCGACAGTTGAAGCTTCGTGGTAACGAAAATTTTTAGTAAACTTTGCGTACGGTTTTGATTTTAATTTCTTACTATTAAATATTGCTAAATAAAGCCCTTTGATGAATTTTGATAGTCAAAAAACTTATAAGCAATTAAATATCCCGCGACGCTTCTTTAGGGTAAAATT